>CAJDSM010000733.1:8491-34468 GCA_903981925.1 Ostrea lurida | reverse complement strand
TAAATAAATCATCAGCTTTTAAGATACCACTTTTCATCAAATTTGTAAAACAAAGTGTCCTATTTTGTAAGTTTTCTAGTTTTCCAAGATTTCAATAATTTTTCTATGTCATTCTGTTAACGTTTCCAATTTCTTTCATAGCACTCCTTTTTATTATGGCCGATATGAATACCCAATGATTTAATTGAATTTTCATTTACTTTTTGACGAAGATTTTCTTTGGTTGTTCCTATCAGCTTTCCTAATTTTTTACATTCGGGTTTATCTTTATTTAGTTTTAGTCCTGAATGTTTACAGCAGGCCCGAGGGCGGATATGGGGCCCGAGGGCTGATATGGTCTGATATGGCATTTGATGTGGGTTTTGATATGTAATATTCTATTTATCATATACTGTCAAGCTTAAAATAAGCCGTGGTAAAGTAAGGCATTTTCTATGTTACAACTCTACAGGCCTGTCTTCCGTGACGTAATTTTCCATTATGACGTCTAAGATATGCATTTTTGCACGGCGTGAAAATATCGGATATGCATTTTTTTCACTTCTTTCAGATATGGGTGATTGTGACGTCATCCATATCAGGCCATGCAGATTCTGCATATCCACTACCAAGTATATGATAAATGCATTTTTTGGACGGCGTGCAGATATGGGTGATTGTGACGTTATCTTAAGTTTTATTCATAAAGCAACATATTTCTTAGAAAATTCATTGGTGGACATCATAACCATGCATTTAGTTTTTATCAAATATATATGGAAGTAGAGAAGATTTTCTAAGATTAAATACATGATCATTATATGGCCATAATGGCCCCTCCATAGGGCATGAACCCCAGACCCATGGACCATGAATTTTACAATTTTGAGATAGAGCTTCATGACATCATAACCATGCATTAGTCTTTCTCAATTATATATGAAAGAAAAGAATATTTTTTTAAGATTCATAATACATGTTCACTGTATTGTTACACTGGTCCAACCCTAGGGCCTGAACACTTGATCCAGGGTACATGGATTTCACAATCTAAGTAGGGGGCTTAAAAAAATTCATGGACATCATAATCATGCATGTTTTTTCTCAAACATGTATGAGGGAGTGGAAAGGGGGGTCCCTTTCTCCCTTCCTCCCCGCCCCTTCTCTCTTTCTCCCGCCCCCTCTCTCCTTTCTCCGCCTCTCTCTCTCCTTTCTCCCGCACCCACCTCTCCTTTCTCCGCCCCTTGTTTCATCTCCATCTTGAACCAATTCTGTATAGATTACTCACTTTTGAACCACATCCGAAATGTTTAATTTATTAGTATGTACCTAAAGCTTGTAAATTGTTAGATTAAATATTCCTTTTTTGTGTAACTGATGCAAGTGAGTTGTTTTTAGAAACATTAAGGCATATACAAACGAACTGACTTTTCCAGATTACTAGACATATATAATCAGCATCCATTACCTTCTGATATGGTAAAAAAAAAACAAAAAAAAAACCAACCCCAAAACACCGTGACACTTAACTCGAAATTAAAAGACCAACTATGTAAGTCCATCCGCTTTAGGAACTAACAATCATAATAATTTGGAAAATATCCTTTTAGCAGGACCCAAGCAGAGGCGTTTATAGACTTTGTCTTTGGAATGGGGGCAGATTCTGTAAGCCAAGGGTTTACGATCCGCCTCCGCTTCTCTTCTTTGAAGAGAGAAGTGGAGGGATCGTAAACCCTTGCTATGCGAAAGAGAGGGGGGGGGCAAACATCTCAGATTATGTTAGACACAGCAAAAAAAATTAAATAAATAAATAAAAAAAGACACAGAACCAACTGAGGGGGGGGGGGTGTTAAACCATTCTAAGATCAAACATCACGAAAGTGGGGGGGGGGGGACTTTTTAAAATTCAACTAAATTTGGGAGTTGGGGATCTTCTAATATTCATGTGACAAAAGGATATTAGAACACTGCAAATGTGTGTGGGGGGCGGGGGCGACCCGTGACAGAATTCTCAAATTATGTGACAATCTAAAGTTTGTATATTGTTTAATTGTCCCTTCGAGAATTCTTTACTCCTTATGGAGACGTCACCATTGCAAGTGAAAGCTGCAATATTTTAAGTCTTTTGCCGTGGGCTATGCTGATATTGAGCAGGAGGGATCTTCTATATGTAACACCTGCTGTGATTGCAGCCTCAGTTTTTAAGGTATCATCCGCTGAAGGGCAACCCATTTAGTGCTTCTTACCGGGAACAAGTACGACCTACTATTACACCGAGGGTAGTCCTGAGAGATTTGTCGGTATGTCTTTATCTCAGTCTTCTGGTGGAACTCCTTGATAAGACCACTCCCGCTTGCTCTAGTGCTTTCATCCTGACTACTTCTCTCAATTAACAGTTCAGAGGGGATCCCTGAGAGATATGGTCAGTCTCTTATCAGTAGAGGTGGGATCCTATGAATGATGTGTATGTCTTTATCAGTGGGTCGGGGATCCTTGAGAGATGTGGATATGTCCTTTTATCAGTGGGTGGGATCTGAGAGAATGTGGTATGTCTTTATCAGTGGGTGGGGATCCTGAGATGTGTCTGTTTCATGAGGTGGGCTGGAGATGTGTACTGCTTTATCAGTGGGTGGAGATCCTGAGAGATTGGATGTCGTTTTATCGTGGTTGGGAAATCCGGGAGAATGTGGTATGTATTTATCAGTGGGTGGGATTTCGGCTGTTGTGAAATGTCACAGTTCTTACTCGCTTGAATTCAAAACCGAAATTCTTTTTCCTCTTTCTAGTTGATTAGTTAGGTTATAGAAACGATGTTAAAAGTCACTTATACATGTGATGTATTGTATAAAAGTACAATTGCGGTCTTTCTGGGGGGGGGGGAGAGTGAACAGAATACACTCCGTTTGCAACATGTTCTTCTAAGGTGTGAACTATTAATTGAAATTTTCATATGATAGAAATATTAGCAATGCTTAGGGGAAAGGTAGACGATATAATGATACAAATGATTTTCTTGAAATCAAACCATATATTTACAATGTAGACATGCTTGTGCAATGGTGATTAACATCAATATTTTGCACTTTGTGAAGAATTATATAAAACTAAAACAACTGTAGATCGAATTTGAAATATCTTACACAGATGAGCGAGGACTGTTTGACTCTAAATATTTACACCCCAAGAAGAGCCAATTATGAGACCTTCTGGAACTGGAAATACAGATACCCGGTCTTGGTGTGGATACACGGTGGTTTTTATCAGGCGTTCTCCGCCGGAAGTCCTTACTACAACGGACTAGATCTTGCCTCAGCGGCCGGAATCATCGTTGTCACGATTAACTATCGTCTGGGTATGATTGTAAGGTTGAATTACTTGAATAATATATATTTATTCAGTAAAAGTATTACCCTTTAATTATAAGATTTTACGTTTCTGGAGCAACTGAATTTAAAATGTAAACTCTTCACACATTCAGGTAAACAATTGACGTCTAAGTTTTTGAATACAAGATATACGTGTCGTAAAATGATTGCACTTACAGACGTATATGCATAGGTCTCATATTGTGATAAAACAATGACCAGATTATTACTTTTCAATATCCTAGGGCCGCTTGGATTCCTGAATATACCTGGAGTAGAGGAAAGCGGCAACTTCGGCTTTTATGACCAGCGTTTGGCGTTAAAGTGGGTCCAAAGAAACATCCATTGTTTCGGAGGAAATCCTCAGAAGGTTTCTCTCTCTCTCTCTCTCTCTCTCTCTCTATCTCTCTCTCTCTCTCTCTCTAACTTTTGGTAAAATTCAAATCTTATTACATTTGTGATTATTTTGGATACAATGTCAATCTGATACAGTACCAATTGTGATGCACCAGATGCACATTTTGGCAAATCATGTCCCTTCAGTGATGCTCATACCGAAATGTTGGAAATCCGAAACTTGTAATTAAAATTTGAAAGCTGAAAAATGAAGTGCCAAAGACTGGAGCCAAATACTTCGAAGGGTCAGAGATATGCCTGAGAGAGATAACTAAATTTCTAATTTTACCACTACGATTAAATATATACATGTATCCGTATTTTTAAGGTAGTAACAAAGTATTTAACTACTGGGCTGTAGAGGCTCTCGGGGACTAAAATTCCACCAGCAAATAATTATACACTTTTCAGTTAAGATAGTGACATGGTTAAATTTTGGTGGGGTTTTTTCTCGAACAAAATCATTAAACTACATGTATTAGTATTTTCCTGCATGTAATGTAAGAATTGGGAAGAAAAGAAGGAAAAAAATTACAATTATCGGTCCTAACAATTTTTCAAAGAAAATTTATTTAATATATAAAATAAAGGATTATCTCCCTCAGGCATAGCTCTGATCCTTCAAAGTATTTGGCTCAAGTCTTTGGCACTACATTGTTCACTTTTATAAAGTTTTACTTTCATGTTTCGGATTTCCAACATTTGGGTTTGAGCATCACTGAAGAGACATAATTTGTCGAAATGCGCATCTGGTGCATCAAAATTGGTACCGTATATGATTTATATTATTAGATAACCTTGGGTGGTGAGAGCGCAGGCGCACATGCTACATTATTCCATATGATGACGCCAGGATCACAGCCTCTGTTTCATCGAGCAATATTGATGTCTACTCCAGGGATTCAGGTTCCAACTTCTGACGATTCAAGTAGAACAGCTGCTGCATTGTTGAGCAGTCTAAAATGCGATCCAAAGGACAATGCATTAAAGTGTTTGAGGGACAAGTCGGTCCTCGATATTACAGCACTGAGCTTGCAATTACCTCCCCCTCAAAACTTTTTGCATGGCTTTATGCAATTTGGCGTTTACATTGACGGTCTGGAAATCAAGAGAAGTTTTTTTGACGCCTCTAACTTACAGTTTGGAGACAAGCCCATCCTTATTGGAACGTCTGCTTTTGAAGCCTTAAGTTTCGTTTACAGGTCCCTGCCACAAGCTATTCCATTACCTGCCTTTGGTGCAGTGATAGGTCAATGGCGGCCCGCTATTGTAAAAGATACTCTGAATTTATACGTGACATCGCCCTCCTCCGCCGCAGACATACGGCCAGAAATAAGCCAGTTAATGACAGATGCCATCTTCACATGTCCTACCCGTTTCCTTTCAGATCGCATTGCCTCTGTAAGCAACGTTTGGGTCTATGCGTTTAACCATCCGAATTTGGACACCTACAAGAGTCCCTTATCATGTGACGACCGGGCCTGTCATTCTGACGATTTTCCGTATTTATTTCTCCATCCCAAACTAGTCGAAGGTGTACCAGACAAATACTTTTCTCAATTATCCAAGTTGATGGTTAAGTATTTTGGAAACTTTGTAAAACGGGCAAACCCTAATGACTTCTGGACAAGGCCAATGTGGTTACGGCATACGTTGGAAAAGGAACGTCCACATTTGACCCTAGAGCTGAGATACCCTGATCCTCGGATTATCTCGCGTTACAGAGAAGACACGTGTGACTACTGGGACAGAGTCGGATATAAGAAAGAATGATGAAATACATGTACAAATGTAAAGGAAACAACGCGTGGAGATTTTTGCTTTTAATGTAATAATTGGATTTAATAAATCATAACAGGATAGTTTGATATTGGAGTTGGTATTTTCTAATTCATCACCCGAGTTTCTCAGGTGGCTATTGAGATTGATAATTGTCTGTAGTCGCCTTTTGTACATGTAGTAGAATGTGATGCACTTATATGAAATTTCAAAGAGATTTTCCATCAAACTTTATATGGAATTATTTGGGAGTAAGAGAAAGTAAAATTGCGTGTTTATATACTGTAAAGGGCTTTAATTTCGCGGGGCTAAAATTTCGCGATTTCTATCTTTCGGTATTTTGCGATGGTTCAATTTTCGCGGTTAGTAAATAAACTGAATTAGAGTCGCACCCCCAAATACATCGCGGTGGTTTTATTTTCGCGATCATTAATACATGTATAAGCGCCAACATATCGAAATTAAAACCCACGCGAATATTTCCCCCTTTACAGTCGTTGCATCACCAGCAGGGGTTTAAGGGTGAAATAAAAGCTTTGAAAATACTTTACTCAATAAATTCATGTAGCTAATAACTGACCATAGAGTCACGATAAACAAGGATATTTTTTACTAGAAAATATCAAAATCACGGCCATTAATCAGTAAGTCCTGTGTATTGATTCAAAACCTTCTATACACTAATGAAAAATGTTTTGTTAGTCACGGAGAAACTAAACACCTATTCTCACATAATCCGTCGAACTTCCTCAAAATGCCTGTCGTCAGCGTTTTGCGACAAACGAAGTAAAACCTGGTATAAAATCTTTTATAATTTGCAAGTTCATTAACGTGTTTTGTCAAATTAAATTCATTTTGCCGGGGAATTGTCTTCTAAATACTTTTAAATACGGAATACATCGCACAAAAACGCCATTTTCTCGTGTCGCCTGTGCAGGACCATTTTTTATTAGCATTGCAAATTCTGTAGTGTATAATTATTGTTTATACATATTAACATTTCATTACTATATACATAGACAATCATATTAACTAAGTTCAATACTTTCACGACTTTATTACAAAAATTCTGTACATATTCATCTTGTCGCCCAAAATTGTGTAATTTACGTTATTATTCCGAGAATCACACAGTCTAACAGGTTAAATATGAATTTTCAACAATGAAAAATATTTCAAATATTCATTATGATTTATAAAAAGTATAGGAAAAAAAGACAAATTCACAAAACTTAATTTTTTTTGACAAGACACACCATTTCACACTAGGCACGTGGTTCGTTTTAAGGATGTAAATTTTACGTTATCGGAAATACTTGTGATTCGTGGAAAATAAGACTAGCAAAGTGGAATAAATGCTAACATCGAATAGTTGCTTAGAAGGAACGAAAGGAAAAATCCCGAGAAAGGCAAAAAATTAACAATTTATTGCCTTTAAAGTGAGAAATTGTATTTACGTTATGTAACTTACGTTATGGGTATATAAATTTGAAATTTCCATCATAACTTCGTATTATTGCAACGCGACTGATATTGGTTTGTCTCTCTAGCACACTGTTCATTATATTTACGGAGATACATGTATTTTACACGTATTTTTTAAACACAGAACGAATAATGGCCTCAAAGAAGAGGATTGAGTTATGCAAGCCGTTTTAGTTTTTTAAAAATAGTTAAACGAGTTATTGAAGATTGAAAATGATTCAACAGCTTAAATCACATGGATACACGATAGTAATTAGATACGTAAAATAAGATTATATCTAGACGCTTCACAGAAGCCTTCTGTTAACGCTATAATAAGAAGCTGTCGAATATGAAAAGTTTATGAGATGTATTTTAACAAATAATCTATTATTAAGGCACATCATATAGATATAAAACACATTCAGATATTTTTTATCTTCCCATATATAGATATCGAAAGAAAGCAACAATTTTTTGTCAATTGTTAATAATATTGATAACGTAAATTACAGCCTGTCAAAAAACAGCAAATTTTAAATCATGTTGTACAAACTTTTCTGTAGTGTATTTTGGACGTGTGGTTTTCAAAACGAAATATAATCTATTCTTAGTAAATGCTACAAACTGTGTGTTTGTTGAATATGAACAAACGTATAATATAAAAGTAAAAATACGTAAATTACCATTATAATAACGAAATTACAAAAATTATCATGTTAATTCTAAGTAATTTTAGTTTAATTAAATGCCATTAAATATGCTTTCTGAGAGAGAAATCATAAATGGAAATTCAAAAAGCGATATTGAAGAAAAAATTAAAAGAGGGAAGAAAATCTTAATTGTAATTTACGTTATCTGACTTTTTCATATAAATTTTCCATCAAAATATAGTAAAAGTATTTTTCTAAACTATGGAACTAAATATATGAGACTTTGTAAAAGAATATCGCATTAATTTGGTTCGTCTAATGGGTTAAATGTGTCTACAATAAAAACGTTGATAGCTGAATATGAAAATTTGCCTTGCAAACTAACACTTACGTATTAATTCGCTAGCAGTCAAATATTCATGATCAAAAACCTACTTTGATTTTATTTTGTTGCTAAAGAATACTCATTCAAACCATTGTTCAAATTTCGAACTTTTAAGCTAACAAAGATCTATTGGTTTCTGTAATTCATCTTATACGTAAATTAAAGGTAAATTCAGTCGGTTAACGATTTGTTTTCAATATCCATGTAACCCTGATATTGAGTTCTGAAATTTAATGAAATAAGTTCAATGTTCTTTATTCTTTATTATTTCTTTTATATTTTAAATTCGATGGATTATGTGAGAATAGGTGTAAAATCACATTAAGGTGTTAATATTTAATTTATCTAAGTAGTTTTTAATATATGCATTTACCCACAGGAAGGAAAAATGTTGAAAGATAATGAAGGTTTGATGGAAATAAATCTTCATTGCTCACTTGAATGAAAACAAAACATGCAAATAAAGCGTTCAGTTAACTTATCTGTACCTACTGACATGTTACAAATGCTTGAACTGATTAAAAATTGGGCAATACCCACAATATTACTGCATATTCAATTTAGATCTAAGAGCAGAATAACTATACTTATTGCTTAAAATTACTAGTTCTTTTGTGTGCAGTGTAGGGAGGGTCCTTAATTTGCGAATTTGCTATAAGCTTACCTCAAACAAACTATAGATATTGAAACCCTGTGTAACATGAATTTATTTTTAAATAGCCATCTTTGATTTGCAAAATAATCATCACTACCATCTACAATATTGATTATGAGATATCACTGCATTGATGATGGAGAAGCAAAGTCGCATCGTTTGTTATTAAGTTGTGTTGCTACAGATGAAATTTGATGTTGGCATTTATGTTTGATAAAATATCCTAATATAGAGCTGATATGGAAGACTCTGTACATAGTCCATTCAATTTTACTGGGATATATCGCACCAACATATGAATGAAAATTAGTATCATTGATGGATAAAACGTCTGATCTAACCAAATGGTGAGTTGAAGGTCACAACAATATGTCTTTAACTTATTTATTGTAGAGCTTTCTTTTATTGTGTATGGATATCTTATTGACAGTCATTTCCTTTCAAATCAAGATCTTACACTTTGTGACCTTTGAGTTTGACCTAATTTCAAGGAAAGACAACCTATTGAATATATCCTGAACTATTTAAGAAAGGACTGTTTTGATTTATTCTCATTCCATCGGACAACTTTTAGCCTGTATCGTATTGAAATCTTCATTAGAAATTGGTTCCTTAATTCTATGGATGACTGGTTAAACACGATGTTGATAATCGAGGGAATATTCACTGGAATCTACATATAGGCGAACAGTGGTTATAAAAAAAAGATGTAACCAACGAAAATTGACTGAATGTTTCAATTCAATGAAAAGAAAGGCGAAGATAACGAACAGTGATCGATCTCGTAAGTCCCAAACAGGATATAAAAACAAGCGTTGGGGACACACGGACCTCTGGCCACACCAGAGATGGGATCAGGTGCCTAGGAAAAGTAAGCATCCCCTGTCGACAGGTCACATCCACCGTGAGTCTATTGTACATGTAATTTATCAGTTAAACGGAGTAATTCGTAATCAGAATCTTTGTATAAAGGGAGGTCTGTCATTTGCTATGGAACACGTCAGACAATGGCAGGTTGGGTGGGCAAAGTAGACACGGGTAACTACTCTATATGATTCATAGCAGGTGTCACCAGTAGACAGGAGATGCTTACTCCTCCTAGGCACCGATCTTACCTACATGTATAGTATACCCAGGGTTCGTGTTTGTAAATTTCATACATGTAATTTGTATTTCGTGTTGCATCTAAGGTATCGATCGTTGGTTTTCCTTATTTGTTCATTTAAAAATGTTGATTAGTTTCTCATCGGATGCTTTTAACGTTTGGAGTTCACCATGGCGTTTATTGTGTTCATTTTTGCTTCACAAGTTTATAAAGGTAGAAAGCCATTCTTAAAGTTTAATGGCACTTCACGTTATAGATGTTCCGCTCTCGATTCCATCTTAAAGGCTCCATTATGTATACATTCTTTCTTCGATAAAGAAGATATCTAAGTATCAAATGCATCTAAAGTCCAACCCCTGTCCATGGGATTGTGTTCTTCAAAAATTTGGATGTGGTGGTTCCCCAAGCTGTGCACAGGTAAATACAAGATAAGTTTGATGCAAAGCATCAAAACGGCCGCTAAAAGTTTGAATAATCTGAATTATTTCCAACGAAACATACAGAAACGACCAACATGATCGAGACAGGCTGTCTCCGATAGTTACTTCACGCCCTTCTACGTTGAAATCCTAATATCCGCCCATGCTTCAGGCAAATTTGCAGTGGCGAAACTGAATTGATTTCTAACATGATAAAGCATCATGATGATGATATGCAAAAATAATTAAAAGTGCAGAAATCAAACATGCATCTAAGTAAACAGAATGAAAAGCATACCCCGGATCTCTGTCACGTGATGATGACGATACCATTTCCTGGATTGGCTATATTGAATGCAAATCTGATATGCAGGTTGAGATTTTACATTAAGCATCAGTTAAAATATACCTAAATCATAATATCTGAAGCTGCAGCATATTCAAACTAAAATAACTTGTTTTAATTTATTCATTTATCGAATCATTATCTGGAAACCTCATAATGAATTGCTTCTACTTTTTCCAGAATACTTCGTATTAAAAATCGTAAATTCGTAATATTCATTGAATAATGATTAAAAATGAAATGCATTGGTTACATTTATTCATATTTTTATATATACATGTACATATTTCTGAAAAAAAATATTCAGAACTTTTACAGTTATTATTGATAGAAACCATTTTCTCGAAACACTAAAACAAAGACCTTCCTTACTCTCCCCATGTGCAGATTCTAACAAAATCACACATAGAATTGCCGCTCCTGCGGCCGATAATAACAACAACTATCCTTATGTGTTTCGTAAATCAGAAATGATCAAATAATTCAATAGATTACGTGAGGAATATGTTTTGGTTCCAGCTGGCAAAATTTCTAACAATATTATCTTTGCCTTTTTCTTTGTCTTTTGTACTTCGCCTTTTTGTCTGTAAGGCCCATTACTGCATTTTAAACGAACTTTATCTCCCCATACGAGGATAGTACTTACACTCCAACTGTTCTTTCAAAAGATAAAAATCCACAAAATTAAGTTTCGAATTTTATCATATTTAATATAAAATGGCGAAGTAAATAATGTGTTAAACCCAGTCAATTACCGCACCTTAAAGGATTTCAAAACTTCACCAAAAAATTTCTTAACAAAGATACATTGCTGGATCTAGTAAATGCTCCATCAAATCCCTGGTTTTACTCCTCACCAAAATATTAATAGCGGTGAAGGAACAACTTCAGACGTATTGTGCAACAACATATATATATGCCAGAAGTGGTGTAAATCAAGTGTGGATTCTGGAAAAATTCTAAAGACGTTCTAAAGACGTCTAGTAGATTTGGAATCCCACGCCTTTTTGCAAATCAACAAAATTTAAAAAACGTATGACTCCTCAACACTTTGCACAACCATTCCTCAAGATAAATTAAAGACTATATTTTTTAACGTACTCTAAGTTGATATTAAAGTACTGCTGGAGTTTTTCAATGTCTTTGTAGCAGGCATGGTGTTGTGTACTTGGTGACCCTACGAACCGTTCTATGAAAATAATATGACCTTGTTTAATAACCAGTATTGATTTATTTTTTAGTAACACGGGTGATGTTTAATAAAAAGTCTAGAACTATTGTTGTCTGATTATGTCAAACAAGTTGTACCATAATTCATACTTTCTAGCGTTTTCTAGAAAATCTGAAAAATCATATATAAAACGTGACTTGATGATGTATGAGAAACACTCGTGATTTTTTTGAACTCTTACTCTCAGGGAATAATTATTTTTGTGCTCTACTGGGACGGAGAAGTTTTGTGTATATTTGATTTTTAATAAAACCGGAGGCCGGACACACAGTATGTAAAGTTAGTATTGTTCTTTAGTGATTAGAGAGTTGTTATTCTTGTTTTTTTTTAATTGTATAGATTGTAAATAAATTAGTACAAAGTCTAGATAGTGTATTTGTATGTTGAATCTCGCCTTGTTCTTGTCAATAAAGGTAAATTTCTGCGACCTTTGATTTTTATTAATCGTAACAGAAATTGTGGGCTCCGTCCGGGAATCGAGATACCAATTTTTTTTATAACGAAGCCAAGGTTAACATGTTTCGTCAGAAAATTTTGTAATAAATCCAGACGTCCTAGGTGTTTGATTAAGTTGGATAAAAGATGAGTTTGTTGAGTCTTGTACAACATTTTTTTTTTTATTTTTTTTTTTTTTCTTTTTGGTTTTTTTTTTGGAGTTAGAGTTAATAAAATAGCATGAAGAAACGGAGATTAGAACATGTGTAGTTTGCTAAAGAAATATGTTTTCTGAAAACATTTTTACACGTATGATTTTCACAACGGTATTAGAACAATCCGGAATGTCGAGAACTAGATACACAATTAGCGTATGGAAACTTAATGTTTAGGAAGTGAAGAAGAGAGAGAAAAGTGAAAGAAGAAGAGAGAGAAAGAACGTGAAGAGAGAGAGAAAGAACGAGAATTTGAGCGAGAAAAATGATGATTGAAAGGCAGAGAAGAGAATCAGACGCAATTTTGAAAAGAAAGAGAGTCAGAGACAATTTGAATTAGAGAAATTAAGATTAATTGTTACAGTAGAACGAAGCCTCGCCTGTCAGATGTGGAAATCGACGCAGCTAAAAATATCAGTTAGTTCCGAAATTCAGGAAAAAGCTATATTGAACAATATTTGTTCCTCAATTTGAGAAAGTTTGCATCAAATTTAAAATGGCCAAAGCAATATTGGCCGACATTATAATTACAAAGTGTATTAATTGGCAAGGCGGCGGAAGTTTACTTCAGCGTAAGCCATAGCGAGAGTTCCAGGATATGGACAAGCAAGGGTGCAATACTTAGGCATACAACATGAGGTCCAGGCAAGGGGCTACGGAACAGAGGTTTAGAAGTATAAGAAATTGACAATAGACTTATGTAGAATTGTTGCTAGAGAAAAAGACATTATTTATTTGATCAATGTTAAGATCTCAGGAATAGACAATTCTGCAGAACTTTAGGACAACTCATCTTGGTAGTAGAAGATTTAAGGACCTGTGTTCATGTCAAGATTTAAAGAAACATTTAGAAGATATAGAATGTGAAACTCTGAGCAAGCTGGCAGGTCATTTTCAGATACTTACCTCTTTTCATAAAAAACTTTTTGGTCCAAAAACGAGAGTAGTAGTTCAGTGAAAGATTCAGACCTCAATAGAGAGTATCACAGAGTCTCAGTTTCCGAATACTATCTACATTCCCAGTCACCACCCGTACAGTGGTTTCACGTCCGGTCCCAAGGTCATAAGGCCGTTTCTGATAGGATCCTCTGGTGTAGGATCGCTTTCCTACTTGTAGCTTATTTGTGTATGAAAAAGGTCACTTGATTATGAGTTGTTTTAAGCTTAGAGAAAAAAGGATGGACCTTGACAAACATAAACCCCATGCTGTAACAGCATTTAGAAATGATAGGGACGCACTATTGTTTCATTCTTTTTGGCACTCCTGATGTTCAGGGTTCGAAGTCCAGGTTTTGTTAATTCTATGTGAGGGATTATAGTGCCCTTTTTTGTCTCAGGGATTTGGTTCCATTGAGGTATCTGTTGAAGTAAAACCTGTTCAGATTTTGGAGATACGAGGTGCGGCTCAGAGTTTGTGTTGGAGTGAGTGTTTTGTCTTTGCTGAGCGTACTCTACTGATAGATCAGTTTTACTACAGGGTGTTGAGCTAGGGTCAATTGATGTTCCTTTGCATAGAATTTATCCTGAAACTTAGGAGTTTAATCGACTGGACCAGTTTTCTAGGTGTTCGGCCTCATCTTCCACTTTCAAGGCGTTTCCTTGTTGCTGAGGCACGATTTTAGCTGGCGGCAAAAGTTTGTACCAGATTCCGATAGTTTGAAGACTATTAACATTCCGTCTGTCGCATCCGAGGATGAAACGACAGACTGTACCCAGCCTGTGCTGTTTAACCCAGATCGGGATGACCAGAGAGAATAAGAAAGTTGAGGAGGAAGCCAACCCCTTGACCCAGCCTGGTTTCATCTCTGATGACTTTGATCTCTCAGTGACATAGTTCCTAATTGACCTTGAGTGGCAGTTCTTGATGTCATTCACAGCCAATTTCAGAGAAAGTGAGTCTCCACTGAAGTCCAGTGCGATGATACCAAACAACGATTTACCGTTAAACCAAGATCAAGATCCCTCAGTCGAGAGCAGTTGCTGTCTGAGCAAAATAAGAGACCCTATATAATACAACTTGGAAGGGCACTTCCACCTGAAGAAGCAGCTAAAGTCGGAGAGTGCTTCTACATCAAAGACGGGATCCTTATGCGGAAGTGGCGACCACCTGATGCACCACCGGATGAAGTCTGGCAGGTCGTTCACCAGATAGTGGTCCCGGTAGCTATCGTAGGGACGTCATGATTTAGCTCATGATACACCCATGGCAGGTCATTTAGGTGTCAATAAGACTTGTGCTAGGATTTTGAGTCATTTCTGATTGGCCTAAGTTAAGAAAGGATGTTTCTGAATTTTGCAAGTCATGTCATGTTTGTCAGATGGTAGGCAGCCTAATCAGAAAATTCCGTCTGCCCCTCTTCAACTCATTCCAGCTTTTGAAGAACCTTTCAGTCGTGTAGGTAGATTGTGTGGACCTTTGCCTAAATCAGGGTAGGAAACCAGTATTTGCTTACTATCATGTGTACTTCCACTAGGTTCCCTGAAGCTTATACCTCTTAGGAATATAAGGCGAAGACCATAGTCAAGGCCTCTTACCAAAGTTTTTCAGTTTTGTAGGAGTGCCTAAGGCTATTCAATCTGATCAAGGTTCAAATTTTATGTCAGGGTTTGTTTCAGCAGGTCATGCATGAGTTAGATGTTAGACAGTACAAATCTACTGCTTATCATCCCGAGTCTCAGGGGGCACTTGAACGTTTCCATCAAACTCTTAAAGAATATGATGAGGACTTATTGCTATCAGTATGAGAAGACTGGATGAGGGTGGTCCACTTAGTTTTATTTGCTGGCACGAGAAGCAGTCCAGGAGTCTTTAGCGTTTCTCTCCTTTGAATTAGTATTTGGCCACACAGTTAGAGGCCCTTTGAAGTTGCTTAAAAAAAATGGCTGACTGAAAACTAGTTCTCTCAATCTTCTAGATTATGTGTCTAATTTTAAAGAGAGGCTTTACAATGCTTGCAATTAGCTCAAGAAAATCTCAAGAGTTCTCAAACCAAAATGAAACGTTGGTAAAGACAAAGATGTCCGGAACAGAGTTTTTAAGCCAGGCGATAAGAGTTCCTTGTATTTTTGCCTCTTCCTGGACATCCTTTACAGGCAGATAATATGGTCCTTATGAAATTGAGAGCAAGCTAAGTGATGTGAATTATGTAGTTTAAGACACCTGACGGCGTAAGGAAAAACGAGAGTGTCACATTAACATGTTGAAAGGAGTATTTTGATAGATGTAATCCAAACTTCATTAAAATCCGTTTCCACGTTAGCCAATGTTCAAACATTTGGAAAATTGTACAACAATGAGATTAGTGTAGAATCTAGTGAAAAGGATTTCAGTCAGAGTGTCCGTTTGAAGAACTCCGAAATTCTCACCAATCTTTATAGCCAAACTCGGACATTTAGATCTCACCAAAGAGAACAAATATAAACAACTCATGGCAAATTACCCGTCCATTTCATGGATGTTCCCAAGAAGACCACCGCTGCCTGTCATGATGTCATAGTGGGAGAGCGCATGCCCATTAAACAGCTCCGTATCGCGTCAATCCGTTAAAATTACAGCATTTACGATCAGAAGTGAAATACATCCGGACAATGACATTTTTGAAACAAGCAAAAGTGACTGGAGCTCACCATGTATCCTCGACCTAAACCTGATGGTACTTTTAGACTGTGTACGGACTTTCGAAAAGTGAATTCTGTCACGAAAAATGAATCTTATCGATTCCGAAATTGATGACTGTATTGATAAAATCGGAGTGCCAATTTGTCAGCAAATTCGACTTGCTCAAAGGTTATTGGCAGGTACCGTTGACAGAGAGAGCCAAAGACATTTCTGCATTTTGTGACCCCGATGGCCCTATTCCAATACAAAGGTGATGCCTTTTTGGAATGAAAAACGCGCCAGCCACCTTTCAAAGGATGATCCACTCCCTTTCTGCATGACCTTCAAGGATGTGAAAGCCTATATTGACATGCGAATATATCAGTGACACCTGGGAGGAACATCTCCAAATCATGTGCAAGTTCTTTGCCACTTCTGGCAAAAGCTGAACTTGACAGTGACCTTGCGAAAGTGCTTTTGTCATGCTACAGTAGAATATTTGCGGTCACAAGTAGGTCAAGGTTGTGTTACACCTATATGGTAAGGTGGAGGCTATTGCAAAGTTCCCGATTCCTACGAACAAGAAAGAGTTAATGAGGTTTTGGAATGACTGGGTTTTACAGAAAAATTCTGTCCCAATTTCTCTTCCACAGTAAGCCCACTTACTACATTGCTACAAAAGAAAGCTAAATTTCACTGGACAGACAACTGTAATGATCTCTTGGCAAAATTAAATCTATTCTCCTGAGTAGTCCAGTCTTTCTGCTCCAGATTTCTCAAAAGCAATTTAAAGCTTACTGTAGACGCCAGTGACGTAGGAATCGGTGCTGCTTTGTTTCAACAACATAGTGGCACAATGTAGCACAGGTTGTTTCTTATTTTCAAAGAAACTTACGAAATGTCAAGCGCAATTATTCGACTATGAGAAAGAATGTCTTGCATTGTTGCTAGCTTTAACAGCATTTTGATGTTTATTTGAATGTTACGATGCATCCAATTCTTGTTTTTACGGATCACAATCCACTCACATTTTTAACTAAAATGTCAAACAAAAATCAAAACTCACTAGGTGGAGTTTATTATTGCAAGAGTATGACTTGTTATTCAACATATTAAGGGAAAGACATGTTATTGCAGATGCTTGTCTCGAAGTGTAGTGAATGTACTTTGTTTGTTGATTATGTGGTGTATATATATGCTTTATAAGGGTTTTTTTACTTATCATTATTGAAAGTTTTCTTGTCATTCAAACTTTCTTTTAAGGGGGAGGTGTTGTGTACTTGGTGACCCTGAACGTTCTAGGAAAATATATGACCTTGTTTATAACCAGTATTGATTTATTTTTAGTAACACGGGTGATGTTCATAGAAAAGTCTAGAAATAGTTTGTCTGATTATGTCAACAAGTTACATAATTATACTTTCTAGCGTGTTCTAGAAATGAGAAATATATATAGAACAGTGACTTGATGAATGGTAGAACATCTCGTGATTTTGAACTCTATAACTGGGAATAATATTTTGTGCTCTACTGGAGGAGAAGTTTTGTGTATATTTGGATTATTAATTAACCGGCCGGAAAACATTGTAGTTAGATTTTTCTTTAGTATTAGAGAGTTGTTATTCTTGTTTTATTTTATGTATAATTGTAAATAATTAGTTCAAATTCAGATAGTGTTTTTGTTTGTTGAATTACTGCTTGTTCTTTCATAAAGGTAAATTTCTGACCTTGATTTAATTAATCGTAACAATGGGGTAATCGTAATCGATTGTAATCATTACTTTTTTCAAGTAATTGACAGTAATCTGTAATTGAAGCTATTTTAAATTACTTGTAACGTAATTTAATCGATTACAGCTCAATTTTGTGGTGTAATTATAATTACTTTTTTAATTACATTCAATTACTCCATTCTGAAATATTGTCATTTGTTAAGTTGGAAATATAGTTCCTGTTGCAAGGCTGTTTGAATTAGTGAATTCAATGTTGGTTACTGTTATACAATTAATATAGCCTAAGGATATATACATGTATTATTACACAGGTTTACTTGAGTGTACAAAATTAAACCATATTTCCAGCATAATAAGTGGAGGAGTTTCTGAATTCTGAATTTTAAACAAAAACGGCACCCGAAAATACGAATTTCTAGTCGTTGGGAAACAAGACACATATTTTGTTAGAAAACACTCTGATTGCCCACAACAAGTACTCTGAAGTAGATATTAAGAGCATGCTTGGGTTTCTTATGATAATATTTATGTAGTCTTTGGAGACCAGGTCTTCCAAACAATCCGTAGGTATTCTATGGGCACTAATTGTGCCCCTTGTGGCAACTTATTTTCATATTCATATGAAGCAGAATTTGTACAGAAACTGTTACGGGATAAAAACAAAAAACTTGCCGTGTCCTTCAACCTACATATAGGTATGTATATAGATGATGTTGTATCAATAACAATCATATTTTCACAATTATGTCCATTTGATAATATCCCCAAAGACTCGACATAAAGGACACCACAGAATCTGACATTCTGCTTCATATTTGGATATTTTACTTAACATTGACTTTAATGGCAGACTGACAACTACATTATATGATAAGCGTGATGACTTTTAACTTTGCAATTCGTCAACTTTCCTTTTCTATGTAGTAATTACCATTATCACCTGCTTATGGTGTGTATATCTCCCAGTTGATTCGATACGCAAGAGCATGCTATGCGTAATGCGGACTTTTTTAAAGCGAGGCCAACTACTAACAAAAAAGTTGATGCTACAGGGTTATATACGAATCTCGTTTAAAGTCATAAATTCGCAAATCTACGGTCGCTATAAATGACCTTGTTTGCGATTACAAATTATCACTAAGTCATATGTTGACTGATTTGTTTCATACCCTTTTTTAGATTGTCATTTTCTACTAGATTTGACTACGGGTAATCCCGTTTACTTTATTTCGACTAAGGGCTCACGGCGGGTG
This sequence comes from Ostrea lurida, assembly GCA_903981925.1. Lineage (NCBI taxonomy): Eukaryota > Metazoa > Mollusca > Bivalvia > Ostreida > Ostreidae > Ostrea > Ostrea lurida. The sequence continues at coordinate 15,457 of CAJDSM010000733.1, read as the reverse complement.
TGACCGGTCAGCAGAGGTGCTTACCCCTCCATGGCACCTGATCCTACTTCGCTTTTTGTCGGAGGTCTGTGTTGCCCTACACTCGATTTTGTATATGTTTTTTGGAATTATGATTACGTTTGACACAATGTTAACTTCGCCTTTTTGTATGAAACCTGTCTTGGAAAAATCACAATATTGGTCACCATTGGGTGCTTACATGCAAGCATTGCAGTTCTTTATACATATAGACTCTTCAGCTCCATTTGAAAGATTTTTCAACATTGTTGGAAGAATCTCTCTTCCTGACTGATGCAGACTGAATGATGAAACTTTTCAAAGACTTGCAGTAGATTTGATATTTCACAAACGGGATGATATTTGTTTGTTCACTAATTAAATCTAACATCAACATTTCATTTTCGTCAAAGTAATCGATTATTAATTACAAAGTTTGTAGGTTTTGATGATCAGGTCTTCCAACAGTCCGTTGGAATTACCATGAGCAGGAAATGTGCTCCTTAGTTAGCTAACCGTTTTTATATTCTTACGAGGTAGAGTTCAATAAATAGCTTGTATTCCGTTTGGGACTTATGGGATTGACCACTGCTCTTTATCTTCGCCTTTTCTACATGAAAAGAAGTCTCTTGTTAGCGGCCTTTATTTCGGCATTTCGATCGTCGATGTTTTATCTATTAATGATAATGATTTTCATTCATATGTCGATTCGATATATTCCAGCAAACTAGAACTAAACGACACCACAGAGCATTCCATATCTCCATCCCACTTTTTTAAACATGGACATTAATGGCAAACTAACAACTCAACTTGATCACAAACGGGATGATTTCAACTTATCGCCAATTTCCGATATTTATGTGTCAACATTCCATCATCATCTGCACGTGGTGTGTATGTCTCTTAACTTATTCGTTACGCAAGGGCTTGTTCTGCATATGATCATTTATGAATGAGACAGGCTACTTACAATGAAATTGTTGCAGATGTTTCAATAGTAACGTTAAAAGACAGCATTTTGTAAATGCTGTGATTGTTATAATGATTTAGTTTGCCTGTATGACCTGCCATTGGGTCAAATGTTGTCTGACGTGTTTAATAGCTAAATATTGTTAAGCCGTTCTTTATACACTAGTTTATACTACTGATTCATTCGTTTACCTGATCAAGACAAGAGGCTAACGGAGAGTGTGTTCAGTCGACAGAAGATGCTTGTTCCTCCTGGAAAACTGGTCCCACCTCCAACGTATCCATGAGTCCATGTTTTAGCCCAACCCTTGATTGGTATTCCGTTTGAAATTTATGAGATTGATCACTGCCCGTCATTTTCGCCTTTTCATTGAAAAAATCATCGCATTTTCATTACATATATGTTGGTCATAAAACCAATTTCTGATTCCTGGCAGAAGTATCCTTGTTTATCATCACACAGTCCGTTTTTCAGTTGCATAATTTTACTGAGTGAAGAACATTTTTTAAAAAGTATTTACATTATACAAAAAGGCGAACGTAAACGTAAACGTAATCATAACCCAAAAAACATATACAAAATCGAGTGTGGTTTTAATCACTATCAAACCTTCAAGGCAAGGAAAATATATACATAACTCGCAATTTCACATTCATACACCCCTACAAAGTTTAATGAAAACAATTGTATGTAGATGTTTATATCATTAAAACACTTAAGCAATTTAAAGGCAACGACAACGAACAGTGATCAATCTCGTAAGTTCCATATACAAAAAGCGAAGTTAACATTGTGTCAAACGTAATCATAATCAAAAACATATACAAAATCGAGTGTAGGGCAACACGGACCTCCGACAAAAGCGAAGGTAGGATCAGGTGCCATGGAGGAGTAAGCATCCTCTGCTGACCGTCACACCCGCCGTGAGCCCTTAGTCGAAATAAAGTAAACGGGATTACCCGCAGTCAATCTAGTAGGAAAATGACAGTCCTAACAAAGGGTATGAAACAATCAGTCAACATATGACTTAGTGATAATTTGAATCGCAAACAAGGTCATTATAGCGACCGTTAGATTTGCGAAATGATGACTTTAAACGAGATTCGTTATAACCCTGTAGCATTAACTTTTTGTTAGTAGTTGGCCTCGCTTTAAAAGTCCGCATACGCATAGCATGCTCTTGCGTATCGAATCAACTGGGAGATATACACACCATAAGCAGGTGATAGTGGTATATTACACATAAAAAGGAAGTTGACGAGGCAAAGTTAAAGTCATCACGCTTATCATATAATGTAGTTGTCAGTCTGCCATTAGCGTCAATGTTAAGTAAAATACCAAATATGAAGCAGATATGTCAGATTCTGTGGTGCCTTTATGTCAAGTTCTTCGGGATAATCAAATGGACATAATGTGAAAATTATGATTGTTAATTGATAACACATCATCTATATACTATATGTAAGGTTGAAGGAAACGGCAAGTTTTTTGTTTTTATCCGTAACAGTTTCTGTACAAATTCTGCTTCATATGAATATAAAAATTAAGTCTGCAATAAGGGGGCACAATTAGTGCCCATAGGAATACCTACACTGGTCTCAAACAAGACTACATAAATATTATCTATAAGAAACCCAAGCATGCTCTTAATATCTACTTCAGAGTCCTTGTGTGGGCAATCAGAGTGTTTCTACACAAATATGTGTCTTGTTTCCCAACGACTAGAAATTCGTATTTTCGGTGCCGTTTTGTTTAAAAAGCAATATCTATAATCTGAAAAAGCCTAGATTTTAATTTATCGTGAGGAATCGTTGTGTAAGTGTGGAGAAATCATACGTTTTGATGCAGTCAATTTTTGAAAATTCTTGTGATTTTAGGTTTCCAAAGCTCTTTAGAGTTTTTAAGAATCAACATCTGATTACACCACTTCTGGAATTATTATTATTATTATTTTATTCATTTATAAAGCGCAAAATTACATATAGTTTCTATGCGCTGTACAATGTTTGTCCTAAAAATATGTAGTGGACCAGTATCTCTGAAGAGAATCTTGATAGCTGTTAGTAGTTTTAGTCAAAAGTAAAGAAAGAGGCTTGGTAGAGCATTTACTGGAGCCAGCGATGTATCTTTGTTTGTAAGGGTTTTTATGCAATTTCGGAATCAATAAAGGTATTTGGTAATTCAAATTGATCCTGATTCTTCGGATATTTGAAAGTATTTAAAACAGAAAGGTGATTTTGAAGAATTTCATCTTTTGTGAAATTGCTTAGAGTGTAAGTAGGATTCCCAGATGTTGAAGTAAACCCTAGTTCATTTAAAAGACAATTACAATAGTAACTTTACAAACAAGACAATTTTGTTACTGCTTTATCAGCTGGAACCATACAAAATTTTCATGTAGTCTATGTAACTCATTTACCACTTCTGGTTTCTTAAAACACAGAGGGATAAATAGTACGCATTTTCCCCGTAAATTGGTGAATACGGGATTTTAATAAACTCCGAATACTTTTTTTATCCATTCACAAAGTGTCAAGCTCCTCTCCCTCAGATTTTGTCCAGCGTCTGGCGTATTCTTCCACAAATTCATGATAGTCATGAAATTATGTCGCCATTAAATGAGCAAGGTTCTCGAAATTTAGACCTTCAAAAAAGGACTTGAGATCCTCATTTGGACTATATTTATATCCCCCGTAATAATATGACCAGCGGGACTATAATTAAATGAGGAAGAGAACATGTACACTTGGAGGATTCCGTTGTAATTGTTCAAATTATAGGCACTGCAACGTCTGTTTGTAATTAAATAACTTGGATGCGATTATTATGAAATACAAGGTGTGATTTCATCTTAAAGTAAGGCGGAATACAGGACTGTACTTTTTATGGTTGAGGATGTTTTAATGTTGACAGCATCGATTCCTTTATTTCAAATTTGAGATGTAGGAATCGGCGAGGTTTCTGGAGTTTCACACTCATCATTAATACGAAGGTGGAATAAAGAGTCTGTGATGAGCAACATCCAATTATATAATCAAGTCTGTATTCGTGTTGAGGAATCCAAGTAGACTTTCTTAGTTTTTTCTTGTAATTCATACAAAGTTTTCAAAGGTGACAGAGTAAAGTTTGGTGGCGAATGTGATGGGGACCCAATGGTTTATCATGAATGGTAAAAGAGAGTCAAAGGACTACATCATGTATTATAGGTTTGTTGTACGAACGATGTCCATGACTACGTTTACGTCTAGGTGTATTGGTAAATAGAATACAAAAACAAGAGTTGGGCAAACATGATGCCCTGGACCACAGAGGTGGGATCAGGTGTACAAAAACAAGAGTTGGGCAAACACGGACCCCTGGACACACCCGAGGTGGGATCATTAAATGCGCAAAAGTCGACTACCAACAACTATTAATCGCAATAGGTCATCTTGGCTACCTAAGTGAAATGATAGAATACACAACTCGGATATATAATCAAACATATGCCTAATGGTTTTTATTTCATCATTTCAAAATGTTTTAAATTTCTGAGTAAATCTCTTTGCACGTTACCAAAGTGTTTCTTCCAAACCCGTATTTCATTGTTCTTTCTCGTAGCCGACTCCATCCCAGAAGTCGCACGCGTCTCTTCTGTAAAACTGGATCATCCGGGGGTCAGGATATTTCAATTCTAATGCAAGATGGTCAGAGATTGGATGTTGTCTTTTCCTCTTCTTTTTGATTGCCGTAGATACCTTTTTGTTCTGATAACGTAACCAAACTGGCCTTATCCTGCGTGAATTTGGGTTTGCCTTTCTTACAAAATTTCCAAAATACTTCACCATCATCTCAGACAACTGAGAAAAGTATTTGTCTGGTACACCTGTGACTAATTTGGGATGGCGGAAAAAATACGGAAAATCGTCAACATGACAGGGCCGGTCGTCACAAGATAATGGAATCTTGTAGGTGTCCAAATTCGGATGGTTAAACACATAGACCCAAACGTTGCTTACAGAGGCAATTCGGTCTGCAAGGAAACGGGCAGGGCATGTAAAGATGACATCTGTCAGTAAATGGCTAATCTCTGGCCGTATGTCTGCGGCGGAGGAGGGCGATGTCACGTATAAACTTTGAGTATCTTTTACAATAGCGGGCCGCCATTGACCTATCACTGCACCATAGGCAGGTAATGGAACGGCTTGCTTCAGGGTATTGTATACTAAACTTAAGGCTTCGTTAGCAGACGTTCCAATAAGTATAGGTTTGTCACCAAATTTATGTTGTAAGGTAGCGTTGTCAAAGAAACTTTCCCTGATCTCTAGACCGTCAATGTAAACGCCAAATCGAAGGAAATTATGCAAAAAGTTTTGAGGGGGAGGTAATTGCAAGCTCAGTGCCATAATATCGAGGACCGACTTCTCCCGTAAACATTTCAACGCAGTGTCCTTTGGATCACATTTTAGACTGCTCAACAATGCAGCAGCTGTACTCTTTGAATCGTCAGAAGATGGAACTTCAATCCCTGGAGTGGACATCAATATTGCTCGATGAAACAGAGGCTGTGATCCTGGCGTCATCATATGGAACAACGTAGCATGTGCGCCTGCGCTCTCACCGCCCAAAGTTATCTAATAAATGAAATATTTTTTTTAATACAAAAAAAATGATACGACCAATATTTGTATTTTTCTTTCTTTTCTTCTCATTCCCACGTTACATGCAGAAGAATACTAAATCTGTAGAGACTTGACCCATGTTTTGTATATTTCGAAGCTGAGAAGTATATTATTGGAAATTTCCTATAGAGGATCTCGCTAGATAAAATGCCAGTTATAAAATCCAGCATTTTTACAAGCAGGTGCTTCCAAAACCATCACTTCTGCAAGAGGATTTACTTTTTAGTACATTGTACAGTTTTAAGAAAGAACGATAGAGACAAACCTTCCGTGTGTTTCCTCCAAAATAATGTATGTTTCTTTTGACCCATTTTAATGCCAAACGCTGGTCATAAAACCCATAATTACCGCTTTCCTCTACTCCAGGTATTTTCAAAAATCCAAGCGGTCCTGAAATATTAAACACTAATAAACAGTTGATCAATACATGAGGTCTGTGAGTTTTTGAATGTCATCATCATTTGAAAGATTAAGAACTAGCCTGTTAAACGAAAGGTCACCAAAAGTTTGCAATGTCTGCCAGTTATATAAATTCTACTAAATACATATTCTACTAAATATACATTTATTACTAAGTACTTCAACCTTTAAACCATACCAAGGCGATAGTTAATCGTGACAACGATGATTCCGGCCGCCGAAGCAAGATCTAGTCCGTTGTAGTAAGGACTTCCGGCGGAGTACGCCTGATAATAACCGCCATGTATCCATACCAAGACGGGATATTTGCGTCCCCAGCCATAGCCACTCCTGTACCTAGCTCTTCTTGGGGTGTAAACATTCAGCGTCAGACAGTCTTCACTCATCTGTGTAACAAATATACACAAACTATTACCGCAAAAAGTATATTAGGAATATCCCGTATTAAACACAGCAAAACAAAAGTTTTCGTAAACCGGAAGTGATAAAAGAATTAGATTACACGAGGACTATGTTTTCGTTCCAGCTGACAAAACTTGTAACACCACTGCCTTTGTTTGCAAGGCTCATTATTACAACTGTAATATAAACGAAACTTAGCATCGATTCCAATTGGTATTCGTATACATACCCCAAGTCCTCTTTTTAAAAGATGAAATTCTTAAAAATTATGCACCACTTTCAAACACATTTAAAATCCCAGTCAATGGGACGAATGGATATGACTATACAAAAGTCATTACAAAGAACCATGTACATTGTCAGCACCAGTAAATATTCTACCAAGTCCTTATCTGTGCTCATCATCCAAATATCTACATTTGTCAAGGAGAAACTGGCTAATATCTAATTCATCGTGAGGATTTTTTTCGTAAAGTGTTGAAGTCATAGGTGGGGATCTCATTGGTACCTATC
>CAJDSM010000732.1:7889-26000 GCA_903981925.1 Ostrea lurida | reverse complement strand
TAGATCCATGCCTTTGTTTGATATTTTACACATGTTTCAGCCTCTCTCCTTCTTTCATTTCTTCTTTGTTTCTCGTTCCGAAAGCAGAATTAAATAAAACGGCTGTGAGTCATAATACGTTGGTGGCAGTGAGTCTTCTCGCAAAATTTTATCACGATTGGAAAAGAACACCGAAAAACGCGACGATGTTGAACACTGTGTGTAGGGTAATGAGGTGTTACGCGTAACATGGGAAATTTGGCGTTAATTGATTTTTAAAATGTTTAAATTTTTTTTTAATTTATCGTTCCACATCAAACTTTTCATATTTATTTGAATAAATATGTCATTTATGAATGATCATATAAAAAATAATCAGTAAAATGCAACATAAATTACATTATAACCTATATCCGACACCCAACGCGTAAATTTAGCACCAGTTTCATGCGCGACGTCATTATAGGCCCTATGTATAAGATAAGATAAGTTTATTCCAATTTTGGGCCCCAGAGGGCATAGTAGAAGTAACAGTTCATAAAGAAAGAAATGATGTCCCAAAAATTAAGTGGGAAAAGTTACAATATCATGAAATCACAATCTACATGTTATTGTATGTGGATGCAGCATATTGGAAATTATAACATGGGGTGTATATATATCCTCGTGTATTTTCAAGAACGAACATTTCTTTTAGACCCCTATTTTCTTATGTTTTGGTTTTTTTGTTTTTTTTTTCTTTTCCGCTTTCTTTTCTTTTTTTTTTTAAATAAGAATTAATTCACTAGGTCAATATACGCACATTGTTTACATTAGAACTTAACACTATGCGCATTTTTACTAACGTTTATAGTCAGGAGCGAACATCGATTCTTTGATAATATCGAGGTTCACACAGAAATCACAACAGGTACGAAAAGTCCATGATCTTGAATCCCGCGCGCATTAATGTCGCTATCGTGGACCATATTCAAATATACTTAAGTTTGTTTACTAAACACAACAATGACACATGTAATACTTTAAATAATTGATTCATGACAATTCTCACGACTTTGCACTTACCAAAGCAACGCATTGTGAATGCTCTGTTGTCGTAAATTTAATCTCCTCGAGTGCCACTTTCCGGCAGTGGTGAGATTGGGGAAACACGATACTATTTTTACTATGGTGTTACGGAGGTGCTGAATCGGTAAGTATTTATAAGCTAAGATTTGCATATATTCAGGCGCAGCTCATTCAAACTTTCTTTTTTAAGAATAAAAGTGTATAATTCGCTAAGTTCTTGATTTTGTCTCAAAATGTGACATTATTTACTCACTATTCTATGATGGCTAAGAACGCGAACATGTGATTTGTTCCTTATGAGCTCTTAATTAGGGTCTTCGGTTAGTGTTTTTTGTGTGAGTTTCTTCGAGAACAATGGAAAATAATTTACTTTCGAAGAAACCTACGCTTGATTTCATTTGTGATCAAGTTCTTTAAGACTTGCAACGTAAGATGAAAGAGTTTAAGAATTATGATGTTTCCACTATAATATGTGGTTAAAATAGCAGAAGTAAGCTTTGTGCATTTATATTTTGTTCTCTGTGTTGTAGGCTTGTCCTTCACGAGGAGTAGGGAGCACCATTAGCCATCAGAGATTGTATAAGCAGTGCTGTGTTCCTGTGGACAAGCCGTTTCTGTGGAAATCAGAACTACAAATTCTTTGTGCACTGAAAAAGAAAAAAACTATCTAATTTATGGGACTTTTACAATCTGTTTCAAAACTTACAAGTGGAAATGGATTCTAGTTCATTTTACAAAATTTTCCTATTTATTTTTGTATTAAAAGGTAAGTAACCAAACACACATTCTCCTGTGAACATTGTTTTCTTGCAAGAAATAGTGCATGGAATTTTTCGCAATAAACTTGTCTTCAGCCTCGAAAATTTTCAGAAAATTGGCAGAAGCATGTGTAGGGCACCGTTTTCAGTAGTTCTGCCAGTCAATGGTTTGTTGGAAGTGTGCCTAGACTGAATTGAATCTTGATAAGAGGGGAGCTGTTTAGAGGGAGAGTGCCTTCATAAGCTGTTTGAAGATAATCTTCTTGTATTTACTTATTCAGCATGTGTAGGGAGAGGAGATGTTCGATGTTGAATGAGGTTTTTAGATTCATGGTCAGAAAGTTATTTGAAATACAGATTGGATCTGCAATATGAAACAAAAAGTTAAACAAAATATTCCTGTATATATATAGTGGATATCGATCATACCACAAATTTAGAGGTTAATTATTTAGTACTATATGAAACTTTTTTTTTTTTATTTTTGCCAATGAATGTTCTTTCAATGTGTTTTAGATTTGACCCATTTCTTCATGGTTTAGACTTTATGCAGAGTTTACACAAATTAGTCATAGATAATCTATTTTACCATGGTGTAGGAAGTTTCTAGGATTATCATAGATATTGAGTGAGATATAATGATTTGCAGACAAGGCCCTGTTATTTTCTCAGGCCACCATGGTTCCGTCTTATCTTATCTGTTATCTGAGTTGTGGAGATTGGAAGGGTTTTCAGCCTGACCTACATAATTCCTAATCTGATCCATCACTACACACACTTACAATGAAATATTAAAGCTACAGTTTGGAAATCCTTCAGAAGAAAATACTACTTTGTCGGGAGTTTGTGGAATTTTCTCGGATAGTGCATGTAATTTCTTTAGCTCATATTGAGTATATTAATATTTAGATATCAATATTACAATTCTGAATTAGTGTTTTAGATTAGACTGTCATGTTGAAATATAGGTTGTATTTTGAGATGAAATAGATATACACACATTCAATGATAAACAGCATAGAACTCTTAAAATGCAAGCTTGATCACTTAACAGTGTCTGAAAAATGATTGTGATATTAGCTTTAAAGTAGTGTTAGCTAAGTATACTGTGCATATGAATTCATAAAGCAGAAATTTGCATTTTGCACAAATGATAGAAGCTTGTGCTGTATTTGACACCATACATATAATGATAGAACCTTGTGCTGTATTTTACACCATACATTTACATAACATCTGCCTGCACTGGTTAACTTCAGATTAAACATTTACCTCGGTACATTTACATATATTGTATTGAAACCAGTACACATGGAAAAGTTAATTTGTATGTACTGTATTCTTCCCTTGTTGTACACAAGGTGACAGTCTCCGGTGGATTTCTGTAACTTGTATTGCCTTCTCTAATGTGATTAATGCCTTGTAAATAAAGTCGGGAGAAAAGTTAATCAAGTCATGCCAATGACCTACAATAAGAAAATAAATACCTGATGAATCAGAGCAGTTCGTGAATTGACCAGAATTGATCAAGGGGCTTTTTTCTTTTGGTGCATTTAACAAGCATTTCAAACTGTGGAAAAGTAAATGTTCATATTGAATGTGTAATTAAAGTCATAAAATCAACAGTGATTTCATTGCTGTAGGCTGTAGAATTAAAAGGCACTGGTGTAGAGAAAATTGAAAAACATCAAGTTTCTGACTTTATTAATGATTGAAAACTGAGTGAGAAATACTAATTCTAAATAAGTTTGATCATAAGTAAACAGAAAGGAGATTGATTATACGGTTTAATATTGTGACACTTTTGATCTACTCTCTCTCTCTCATTTCTCTCTCATCGTCTCTCTCTCTTGTTTCTGTCTCTACAACTGCATTCTTGGTTCTCTCTCTCACTGGTTTGTCTCTCTCTCGCTCTCCTCCCTTGTTCTTGTTGTATCTCTTATGTCTCCACCCCTATTTGTGGGGACAATTGTTTTTGGCCTGTCTGTCTGCCGTCAGAAGTTGAGTCAGCCCGCAACTCCATCTCGAACTACTGATCCCGATTTTGAAGAACTTTAATGATGTAGCAAGACATCAATATGTTAATTGTGCATATATACCAGGGAAATTTTGATCATTGCTGAAATTTTTGTGGGAGTTGATGGCCGTTTGAACTTAGAATTTGCGCTTAATAATCCTCAATGCGAATAACCTGTCAGCGCACTCCTTTGAACCACTGTATTCCAAATTTGAAGAAATTTTATATGTAGCAAGAAATCATATAGTTGTGCATATACCAGGAGAATTTTTGATTCCCTAATTTTTATGGGAGTTATGCCATTTGAACTTAGAAATTTGCCTGAAATCCTCATGAATAAACCTTAATTTTTTTTGTCAGCCCAACTCCTCTTGAAACTACTGATCCGAATTTTAAGAAAACTTTATGTGTATCAAGAAGACATCATATGTAGTTGTGCTATTACCAGGAAATTTTGATTCCCTAATTTTATGGGAGTTTGGCCGTTTGAACTTAGAAATTTGCCTGAAATCCTATGAATAACCTTGTCAGTGCATCTACTATGAAACTACTGATCTAATTTTTAGGAAATTTAATATGAAGCAAGGACATCATATTTAATTGTGCATATTACCTGGAATTTTGATTCCCTAATTTTTGTGGGTGGTAAACTTAGAAAATTTGCCAAAAATCCTCAACACAACTCAACTGACTGCACGGGGGGGGGGGGGGGGGTAGACATATGTTTTTGCCTCCAAAACAAAACTTTAATTCTTTCTGTCTCTCTCTGCTCACTTGTCTCTCTTTCCTGTCTGTCTGTTTCTCTCTCTTTTTCTTTTCTTTGCTGTCTCTCTCTCTTCTCTCTCTCTCTCTCTCTCTCTCTCTCTCTCTCTCTCTCCTCTCTCTCTTCTCTCTCTCTCTCTCTCTCTCTTCTCTCTCTCTCTCTCTTGCTGTCTCTCTCTCTTTGCTGTCTGTCTCTCTGTTCTGTGTCTCTCTCGTGTGAATGGAGTTGTACATTAATTATCTCGCTAGAACCAGCACCGTTTTGTTCTATGAGCTGTGGGAACAGATTCAGGTAGCTAAGACGTGTCAGATTGCCATTCCACGTGTCAGATAATGTCACAATTAACTATATATTCTGTGGGTCCTTATTCCCATCACATACGATCACTCAGATGATTACATAAAGCCAGTCTTCAACAAACACAATTTGCATGCAGATTTTATTATTAAAATCTGTCTTGTGGTTTTGATATTTTTCTCAGCAGTCAAATTTGGCTTAGAACTGCGCATTCCATACATTTTGCGTGACAGGGGATCTTTGTTGTGTGCTGTATCAGCATTATTGTGTACAGGCTCAACACGTTCTCATAATCCACTACAGGGCACTTCATCCTCTTCATATGAAAAGCATGTTAAATATTTAACAAAGACACGAATATCATAAAACTATTAAAGTTGAATGTACTAGCCATTGAGAAATGTAACAAAGATGTCTTGTCTTCCTCTTGAATGAATTTAAGTTTGGGAGTCCGCAGGAAATGCTAGAGTCTCTGATCATTTCCGCATTAAGTGCATGATGAGAGGAATAATCCAGTTCTGTATATGATAGATGTATAATATTATATACGTTATTTTGTCTTCTAATAATGTACAGTGAAATACTCTTTGGCAGTACATTGTACCTAGGATGACGTTAGAAGTGGGTATGAACTTTAAGTTGATATTATCGCCGCATGGAAAACATCACAGAACGTTTTGTTGTTGCTGTTATTTTGATTTTTGCATTCAATGAGCATATTCACCATGGAGAAGTTAATGCATTGCAGAAACTCTAGAAGTGCACAGGTGTAGACATAAGTCTCGTATGTAGACCCCCCCTAATGAGTACATTTAATAATCTACAACTAGCTTGCATCATGTTGCACTGATGCCATCTCGTATATGAAATGTATGTTCCAGACTGGTAAATTATGCAGAAAAATCAGAGATGCATTTTCATACCCTGTTAAGATTATCAGATATTAGTTGGTTTAGTGGCCACAAATAAAAGACGTCCAGACTTTCTGACAAACGTGTTATGTTAAATTTAATGTGAGTAATCGGTGTATGGAAAGTGGTGGTAATGAGAGCCGCAGATTTTTGTGATAAGTATTTGTATGTCAGTCATTTTAAGAATGCCGGGCCACTTGGCCTGTTGGATTACACTGCCAGTAACCCAATAGCCCCTGATTTCTAACCGAGTTAGTGAAGTGTATGTGTTCAGGGATTGATTCATGTCAGGGTGGCTGTAAATGCTCTTTTAATTTATTATTTACTGGAGTACAGGAAATGTAATTGTTCTAAGCCATATTCATCATGAGCCCTACATGTATTACAGTTTTCAGTCAGCATGTCTGCTAGTCTGTCTATAATGCATGTTAAGAGTCATTTTGGGAAGGGTCTACTTAAATGTCCCCCCCATCTACCTGTGATTTGAAGCAACCAAACAACTACTGCATCATCAGGAGTATCAACACTTGTAATTTCAGTTTCCTCCTCCCATCTTCATCCCTCTTCTTTTCCTTCTCTTCTTCCCTCTTCTTTTCCTTCCTTCTCTTCTTCCTCCCATCTCTTCTTTCTATCTCTTCCTCCCCTCTTTTCTTTCTACCTCTTCTTCCCCTCTCCTCTTCCTCCTTTGCCCCCTTCCTTCCTCTTTCCTCTTCGTTGCCACACCTACTAGCTCTTACTGCTTTCCGCCTTTCTTTTACCATGTCCATCTCTACCAACGGCAACATTACCAAATCAATGAAGTCATGTTTCTAACTGGGCATATACTTCGAATCCAGTATATTCATATATATTATACTGTAGGGCATGTACTTCACTCGCCCACACACACGCACCACACATGCACCATCACTTCACTAAATGCATATATTATCCCATTTAGATCCATAGCAAGGTGATAATTAAATCATGCAGGATGAATATACCAGAACATAAATATTTTTTGAAGGTGCCTCCCTTAGCCTTATGGCTTGGTACTCTCATGCAGAGTCAGAAAATTCAATGCTACATGTCTATTTATCAAAGTAATTTTGATCCCTAAAATTTTAGGGCTGTGTATCGGGTGAAATTTTCGTATTGCGATATTTTGAAATGTACTGTGATATATATGTACATGTATTGCAATATTTTCAAATAAGAATATCAACAATCTTTTCTTTTATTCCATTGACTTTAAGATTGATTTCTATGCAGAATAAATGAAAAATAAGAAGCAAGCATTCATAGGTATAGCCAGACACAATATGGACTCCATTGCTGTACTGAAAATAGAAAAGCTAAGCATTTATAGTGTTAAGAATATTCACAGAAATGTTTCAGCCATGTTAAACGTAATATTTCATGTGAGGAATTTTGAGTCTGGAGTCCGAGCATCTTCGCCGATATACTGGTATTGAAAAAACGTATTGCAATACGATATTTTATATTAACGAATTACAATATATTGGAAAACCGATATCATTGCACAGCCCTATAAAATTTAATGAGAAAAATTGCATCTTAGATTTGTAGTATTGTCAATTTTTTTAAAGTATATTTTTGAGTTTTACTTGTAAGGGGGTGTATGAAACTATAAGAAATATAATTATATCCTACGTTTATTTTAGGATCTCACTCCCAGAGGCAGCCACGATGTGAACAAGGCAGCTGTTACCCCGCCACGGGTGACCTACTTATAGGACGGGAGGCCAACCTCACCGCCTCATCCACCTGTGGTCTGAGGCGGCCAGAGAACTACTGCATCGTCAGTCACTTAGAGGAGGACACTAAGTGTTTTATCTGTGACTCTCGTGAGGCATGGTCCGAGTACCGCCGGAACAGCCATAGAATTAGTAACATTGTGTCATCGTTCCGCGAACGAAAACTGCGATGGTGGCAGGCAGAAAATGGCAAGCAACAAGTGTACCTTCAGTTGGATTTAGAGGCCGAATTTCATTTCACTCATCTTATCATGACTTTCAAGACTTTTAGACCAAAGTCTTTGCTAATTGAGAGGTCCTATGACTTTGGGAAAACCTGGAAGGTTTACCGATATTTTGCCCAGCGCTGTGATGAATCCTGGCCTGGTATAAAGAGGTGGCCCCCCAGGGACTTGAGTGAAGTGATCTGTGATGATCGTTATTCTGATGAAGTACCATCCACAGAGGGAGAGGTGAGCAGTTCTTTGTGTTTAAATGATAATGTTCCCGAACCCTTCTAGAGGTTCAGTGATTCAGCATGGTTCATCGTAAACCACAATTTTGTATGAGACCGTATGGGGCTTAAGTGAAAAAGCTCTAAACCTTAAACTACACCTTCTAGAGGTTCAGTGATTCAGCACGGTTCATCGTAAACCACAATTTTGTATGAAACCTGTATGGGGCTTAAGTGAAAAAGCTCTAAACCTTAAACTACACAGTCCACATATTTCAGAACTTCTTCTTTTAGAGCTGAATTGCGAGTGTTGGGTATTTCTCCTACATATAGTACACCTTATAGAGTAGAACAGACCGCTGAAACATGAATTTCACACTGAAAAACAGGGCTGGCAGCGAACCAGACTGCAGGTGCCCTGTGTTTCAGATTTTCAGTTTCAGATGCAAAAAACAAATGGCTCTGTAATGGTGTTTGTATGAAGAGTAGGTCACTTACTTCTGGAGGCCATTAGTTATGTATACTAATCTGGAAGTAAAGGATGTGTTAATTCTTCAGCAGCTTCTACAAAGTTGAAGGGGGGTTGGGGGGGGGGGGGTTAAATATATAGGAACCACCTTGTCCATCTGCAGTGTTTATGTGTCCATCTTGTTGTACAGTTCAGAGTTTTTTAAAAATACTTGCAGAAGCTAATTTGAATTGCAACAATGATGAGTTCAACTTCATGGGACATCTGACAAGAATCATCCGTGCGATTTTTGTGTCAAAAAGATAAAGGTCATATCATTTAGGGACTATAACTGATGTCCATGATATACTAAAGAGTAGTGAAACATCATGCACAGACTTCCAATTTCATGAAAATGACCCGATTTTGGGGTCAAAATGCTAAGTAATCAGGACAGTGCGAGAGAATGGTTGAAGATGATCAAGTGTGACTTCTAAATGATAGGTCATTTTTTCCCAATTTGTCTGGTTTAGGTGTCCACAATTTACTGATAATGTTCAATTAAACGTAATGCTTGAACAACATTCAGTAGAAAGTTTAAATGTACATTGAAATTAAAATTTAAATCGCATCTTTAGTTCAATTTGAATTTACTTCGCTGCTAGTAGAGTAGCTCTGTGTGAAGACCAAATGAAGCTAGCTAGGGCAGATTAAGTGTAGATGTGTGCATAACGGCAAACTTAGGTCACATGCATCATACCCATATCATCTATAGATAGTTATTCCCATTCAACGATCTAATTATAATTAGATTTTTTGATCTGCTCAATATGATGTGTAATATGTGCAGTGTTCATAAGTGAGCATATCTGACTTAGATTCCCATTCAACTTGAACCTGTTCAAATGCAATTTTTCCTTATCTTGAATCTTTCTTTGTTTAGTTTTTACTAATACGTTTTTGTTGTTTGAAATACATGACAAAATGTTTAAAGCTTGACATCATTTTTTTGTGTCATTGTATTTTAACATCACAGTTGAAAGCTTTGCACCTTGTCATTTGCTCAAACCTCAATGGATTTTACAAAACAGCAATGTATTAGGATAAATATTTCAAGCCCAAATATGTTGTAAAGTGTGAACCCATACAACCAATAGAAGACATGATACACAAAATATTTGTTTACATAAATTCAATGATTTCAGAACAAATTTGTTAGTAATACATGGGTAATCAAAGATTTGGGTAAACATTGCGCAGACTGTCCGCGATGAATGGCAAGTGGCCTGTTTACCAGGCGAATCAGAGTACTGAAGAGGTACACGCTGGTACATATTGTCCCGTCACCTCTCCAGAAACATCTATCTAAAATAGTAGATATAAATGTAAGGTATAAACGCCAGCAGCTGGTATCAGAATTTTTTTTTTTATTAGGATCTCACACTGGAGTTTGCACTTTAGATTTTGAAAGACAAGTTAGAATGTAGGAAAGCTGAGAAGTTGAGGTATACATAATACCTGTTGTCTAGACAACAAGAGGGTACATAATGAGCAGTGTCAAGCCACAAGTCAACCTCAATGTGTGGGATATTGTAACCACAAGGACTTAAAATATTTGGAAAGATTTGGGGCTGGATTATGATAAACCTTGTTTATTTAAATTGTTCATGGACATTCAAGTGACCATTGAAGACTGAAATGACCAGAGAGAAAGAACAACACTTAGTAGGTAAAATACACCTTGACCTGATACCTGACAGGTAAACCAGCTCAGTGTCAGGTGTATATTGACCACCTGCTGACCAGGAACCTCAGAGGTCACACAGCCATAAACAACACCACAAAAAACCCACCTAGGAATGCTGAACTAGCAGCAGACAAAGAACAATGTGTGCAATACAGGCCAGGCATGCAGCGGCACATAGTTAGGACACATAAAAACAGATGCAACTGCTTGATTCATTTAAAATTCAAAAACTGCTAGCTGATTCTTTTTTTTCTTTTTTTTTTTATCTCTGTGCAGTCAACAGATTACTGATAAATTTGTTTACGNATTCAAAAACTGCTAGCTGATTCTTTTTTTTTCTTTTTATTTTTATCTCTGTGCAGTCAACAGCTAGATTACTGATAAATTTGTTTACAGATTCCAATTTGAATTTCACTGTTTATAAGCATGAACCAATATTCCGGTTTTATGAGAGGTATTTAATTCTTTCTGGGTCAGATATCATTAGGTCCTCTTTTGCTGACCTTGTTAACCTGATTTCTAAAACGTAAGGTGGAAAGCAGACAGTAATTGAGGGTGGTATGCCCACACATCTCCCTCTGACTGCCAATTTACAATACTAGTCAACTCATTGTGTCTGGTTTTTATGTGTTTGTCAACAGTCAATAAATCACAACTACATGTAGTTATGAACTGAAAAGAATAGTCAGGAATGTCTGCTTGAGTAAGCTGGAAGAAAGCAAGAAATCTATATACAGAGTGTGTGTGTGCTCTCTCTCTCTCTCTCTCTCTCTCTCTCTCTCTCTCTCTCTCTCTCTCTCTCTCTGTACAGAATGGCTATAATCATGTTCCTTCCCATTGGTAGAATTTTTCTTGGAAGCTGCATGGAAAATGTTTACTGAGTATATTTACACAAGTTTGTATTGAATAGGAGCCCCGCCCAAGGCTATATTAGATAGGAATGTTGCTAGAGTGTGTATTTATCTCAGACAGGAACCAGTTTATCTGTATCAGCAGCTGCTCCGGTCTCTCCTCGCATTATCTGAGAGGGGAAAATCTTCCTTTTAAAATGTATTGGGGCTTAAATCCTTTGTGAAGTTAGTTTAAAACACTTCTCAAGATGGAGCAATATCTTCCTAATATATATAAAACTTTTGACCCAAACACAATCCTATGACTCAGTTTATGATCTGTAAGGTTCTAAAATGAAAAGTCTCTGAATGGAAATGTGTATTAAAACTGAACTGTCAGAACTAAACTACAGATCCATGTAGACAGTGTATGCTCTTTCTTTCTGTTAAGAATCTTTATCAACAATCATATGGTTTTATAAAGCAGTAAGTCATTGTTTTCATAAATATTATTTGTACATGTATACAGTCGAACCTCATTATCTCGAACTTGATGGGACCAAGAAAAAGTTTGAGATATCCGCATGCATTCGAGATATCGAGGGTAAAAATACTAAAAACATAGGTGGTTGGGACCTCCAAATCAGTTCGACATAACCATTGGTATTCGAGATATCAGTGTTAAAGTTCAACTGTATATGAAATCAGAATACATATAAGGGCATACTGGTTTTCACAGGTCTGTCAGCAGACCAAGTGTTGTTCACTCAACTTTCAAGAACCCTTTGCGAGACGGACATCAAACTTTTTATACTGGTTTTCTCGAAAAAGCAGATCATTATTGATCTTGAGGTCAAAAGGTCATGGGTAGAACTACTCTGGATAAAGGAAGTTATTGTCACCTTGAAAATACTTTGACATACATCAAACAAGGTACACTGGATCCCCCTCAGAAGTCCCCTATTGATTTTGAGGTTACAAGGTCAAGGGTCAGACTGGTAAGAGATTGTCCTCTCATTATGTTGAGAACCCTTTGCTTGACAGACAGCAGACTTAATGGTACACTGGTACTCCTAAAAAATAGATGACCCATGCCCACACCCACCCACCCCATAGATGTTAAGGTCAAGGATCCAACTGCTTTGGACATAAGATAAATATTGTCTGATCATCCGTTCAATAATATGTGAATTCTTCACAAGACAGACATCAAGATTGGCCAGTGGTACGTACACTATAGATTCTAAATTCAAATTTGTTCCTTGTTTAAAACATTTTTGTTCATTTTAGACACACTGTTGACCTTGGTATATCAGACTTTTGACAGATTGTATAAAATGCCACTGTCAGTATGTGTCTGTATTCAGAGTAATGGAATGCCAGTGGAACCTGAGCCATCATTATGTAATAAACGTCCCATGCAGGGGGCCGTTGGCCAATTTTAGAAGCAATTTCTAGTTCGGTTGGTCCATCCCATGATGTCAGAGCCCCTAGCTCCCTAAATGTAGCCTTGATCTTTACACAGGGTGTTTTTATAACAAACATTGGATATTTTGGTTGCATTATGTATAATAGATATTGTCAGACATTTAAATAGATTAATCAGTTTAATACAAATACTTAAATATGTAATGTATACCTCAATTGTTCAAGTTTTGAATGCATAATAGTGTGAACTAGGTACACTACATGAATGTGCATTGAAGGCTTAAAAAAATGGCAGGAGTAGAATTGTACATACTTAATATTTTACAAATACAGCATACTTTACTTATTGTTCATGAATCTTCAATAGTGCAAGGTATGCAATTCTGAAAATTAAAACTTATCAAAAAGTCATCCGGTGCCAGAAATCATACAGAGACACTTTGTGCATGTCTAACCATTTATCATGGCTCTCAACCACCCTTCTTTAATTTCCATCTTTAGATAGGACATTTCATTCTACATGTAGCTCAGACATAAACCAAGCAAGAATATGTTTTTATCTAATTAAAAATTTTGAGCGCTGAAAGATGTTCAACTTGAGAGATATGTTATAACGCTGAGATTCTGTTTGAACTTGAACCCCACTTTTTTATTAATTTGTTTTTTTCTTTGGGCTCTGTGAAAGATGCTAGATTTTCAAATGAGTTTGCATATTGGGAGAAAACTTTCATTGCATTTGACATTTTGAATTTTTTAGAACGTATTTTCTCGTATTTTTCTCGAACACTGAAGTCACTAACTTTGTTTATTGATGATAAATTGACATTGTTCTGTGTCTGTTTGTAGGTGATATTCAGAGTCCTTCCACCGTTTATCAGGATAAAGAATCCGTATGATGCAGAGGTGCAAGATTTACTGAAGCTGACCAACCTCAGGGTGAATTTCACAGAGCTTCATGGATTAGGTGGGTAGTACTAAGAACATCTGTTTGTGGACAATTAAAGCCATGGGAAGAACTGTGTAAACCTTATTTAGGTCAGACTGGCAGTTATGTAATTGTCATGTTAAATGTTGCACTGGGTTGTGATGAACATTTTTTGCATGCATTCCCACCAAAATTTATAACAAGGTCAAGAGAAAAATTGGAGCCCTGTAGGATTTTTCAGGCCTTCTATCACATAGATCAAATACATTCATCCAGTTTTTGTGAGCTGTTTGTTTAGTTTACTGCCCGGCCATTCTCCACATTGATTGAGGAACTGAACAGCTTCGTGTGTTATTACTTTTGGGTGTGAGATTTCACCTTGTCCCTGTAGAGATCATGAAAATTGTGTCTTTTCATTTTATTTCATGGGGTTATTGACTTAGGAATTGCATTTTCATAAGGGGTGTTGGTCACAAAATGTTGAAAAAAGCAGAGCTTTTTTAGTTTATTTACAAAGTTACGTACCAGGTAGAAGATCAAAGTTTGAATTTAAAACCTCAGAGAAAGAATACATATCCTGCATTTAATGGATTTTGCCCATTGATTAATGTTTTGGGTCTTTGTGTTCCTAGAACGAGAAAACCTGCATTATATGAAACCTTCCATTAATTATATACCCGTATTATTGAATCATAGCTTGTGGGTTTTTTTAGCTTGAGTTATTTCTTTTAGCTCACCTGAGCTACATTTATAAGCTAATAACCTTTAGCCTGGCACCTCTCGGTCTGTAAACGTTACACATCTTTTACTGATCTCCAGAACCACAGGGCCAATTTTAAGCAAACTTGCCACAAAGCATTCAGGAAGAGTCTTTTTTTTTTTAAAGGGGGAGATTATGAAATATGGAGGTATCTTTAAAAAATCTTCTCCAGAATCACTGCACCAGAGAGGATAAGATTTGTGTAAAAGCTAGCTCCCTTATTGAGTGTTCAGCCAGGGTTAGGGTGGGGTCATCCACATAGGGGATCGATTTTTTACATGAGGAAAATGAAGAACATATCTTTGAAAATCTTCTCAACAAAAACAACAGGGCCTTGATTATAGATAATGCAATCATTCCCAGAAAGTGCAAATTCAAGTTTGTTTAAGCTATCACCCCAGGGTATGGTGGAGCCAGAAAAGAGGAACCAAATTTTATATCCATGGTATATATAGGAATAAAACTAATAAAGATCTTTTTTCTCAAAACAATGTTGCCAGATAAGATATATTAATATGGAACAGGGCTAGAAATAATCATGATTAGTTATTGACTACCAGAGCTATCAACTGGAATTTTTACTGATTCAGACAGAGAACTTTTCATGCCCATTTGGTCAGTTTGGACCAGCATGTGGATATGAAAATGACCGGCCCAAATTTATAATGATAGAACTATTGTTCATTCATTAAATTTGTGTCAGTCATTTTCATATTCACAGAAAACGTTTCTATAAATAATTTTTGATTTCAAAAACTATTTTAATACTAGCAAATTGTGTCCTTTTTTCTTTTTTTTCTTTTAATTTACAATATTTATTTCAACCATCACATTTCATAACAGATCACAGGTCAAATTATATCATATATACTGTATACCACATAACTTCATTAATACTTGAAAATGCATACTATATATATATATAAAGAGGAGAGAGAGAGAAGAGAGAGAGAGAGAGAGAGAGAGAGAGAGAGAGAGAGAGAGAAGAGAAGAGAGAGAAGGAAAGTGTAGAAGTGTAGAGAGAGTAAAGTAAATGGGAGAAAAGGATAGGAATAGATATATAGGGGCACATGGTCATGTAGGAGTTAGTAAGCGAAATTAATTAAAAGATTCTAATAAACTATATTAAGTAAAGTCCTAAAGAATGATATTTGAAAATAATTTGTCTGGAATCTTGTTAATAGACGATAGTTCCAGGTGTCGTTGTTGTTTTGTGGAAACGTAGTGTCATGGGATTATGAAAATACATTACATCACAATTGCACAAAATATATGCAGTTGCAGACAACTTGTTCGTAGGAATACTCTACCTAAACAGCTCATTCTTCGAGACATTTGTGAATTTGTTTACCTTGTGTCACTTCATAGTACAACATAACAAAAGTGAAATCAGGAAATTATTTGCATCTGATAAAAACTTGGATGAACAAATATGTCTCATTTACTAGCCTGATCATTGAGGAATTTTGATAAGTATACAAATTAAGAGGGCTGGATGATTGTTGCCTTTATAGAGCATTTTATTTATTATCTCTAAACAAAAAAGATTTTCACTTTAAAGTCTGGTAACTCTTCCACAGTTTCCCAAGATTTAATGTTCTTTATACTAACTCTTCTTATAAAAAATACGACGACGACAAATGAAGAAAATAGTTGATTTTTATGGCAGACGTAAAATCTCTTCTTTCATGTAGATGGACCNACAGTTTCCCAAGATTTAATGTTCTTTATACGAACTCTTCGTATGAAAAATACGACAACAACAAATGAAGAAAATAGGTGGTTTTTATGGCAAACTTAAAATCTCTTCTTTCATGTAGATGGACTCATGACAGTGGTAATCCGTTGTATTTACACACTGCTCATAAAACCTTACCCAGGTTAGATCGCAACAGCTGATCTGTTTGCAGTTTCATTGATGTAAAGAATTTAATGTTGTTAACTAAAAGTTATATTTTTTCTTACAGATAAGAACAAACAGGAAATTGATATTTTTCAAATAGGATTGATGAATATAAGGGCAAATTGTTTGGAAAATATATATAATTCTGTAACAGAGTTCCCAAAGTGTGCTGAACATACCTATGAAAAATTAACATTAACATTAACAGTCCAAATTTTTGTCAGATATGAAATTCTAATTACGTATATATAGGGAACTGGAGGAAATCTGTTCAGGATTAGCATGACCTCACTAAATCATATCAAACATTCCCAAGTTGTGTGATTTCAGGTGTTGTTTTTATCAGGGACAGTGAGGTTAGGGTGGGATTATAGTAATCTGGATTAAATTTTACATCATACATGTGTATAGGAAAAAAATCTATAAATAATCCTCTGTAGAACAGTAAGGCCATATCAGTCTGTCATATTAGCATCCCCATGTTGTTAGGATTGGAGTTTGGTTAATTCATATTACCATGGGGCTATAGTAGGGGGTCATGTAACATAGGGATGAAAGAAAGTAAAAATCTTTTTAAAAGCAGGGCCAGTGTGACTCAGGGGAGCAGTGTGGCCCATGGGCCTCTTGTTGTACATAACATGTTGTTTGAGATTGAAAGACATGATTGTTTACTATGACGAATGTTGATGTATATTACCTAACTGATTCGGAGATCAAAGTTGTAATACATGTGTTAAAAAAAATGCATGTCAATTGTAATTGAATTTAGGAGCGGTAAAAAATGTCTTGGTCACAGTCGTATAACCAAAACAAAGTCTGCGGTTTTTGAATAATGAATTAAACAAGTTGATGAATGAATTAAACTTGTAGGTGTGTTTGGCTACATGCATTCTTTGAAAGTATAGTCAGTAGGGGGAAAAAAAGAAAAGGATTAAAGAAAGAGTTCAACTGTATTTTTTCCTCAATGGACCATATGTTGTTAAAGGAATAATTATCTGCCCCATAAATCGTAAAATTTTATAACCGATTGCAATGTACTGGAGAAGCCTAGTAAACTAATTATGTTTTATTTATAAGAAAGATCAGTGAATGTATAATCTCTGGCTTGTTTGACTTTGTTGTACTGTTAAGAATTTGAGCCCAGGTGGCATGCTTATTCAATGTTTTAAAAAAGAATTTTTCTGATGACTGATGACACATTTCATAAATACAAAAGTTTATGATGTCATCATTGAAATGTGTTTTACCAATAGATTGGTCATGGGATGGTCATGAGTTTCGAGGGTCTGGAGAGGTCATGAGTTCGAGGGTCATGGGAGATCNGGTCCTAGGTTTAAATCCCCGCTGGGGCTGTTTGTCCTTAGGAAATGCACTTTACTCTCATTTCCTCACTCCACCTAGGTATATAAATGGTACCAGCTTAAGCTGGGAAGTATCTCAGTGNNNGGTCCTAGGTTTAAATCCCCGCTGGGGCTGTAATGCACTATACTCTCCTTTCCTCACTCCACCTAGGTATATAAATTTGTACCAGCTTAAGCTGGGAAGTATCATCNCTCATGGGCCTTCATGGCCTGAAAGGAGAACCTTACCTAACCTTTTGTGCCNAGCGTCCTGTCCTGGAGGTGGTGATAACCATTTGTTCAAACCAGAGCTAAGCACTGGCCTCTTGGGCCTTCATGGCCTGAAAGGAGAACTTCACCTAACCTTTTGTGCTATGGCCACATCAAACATAAGGGGTAAACATACATGTAGGTAGTGATTGCTCCTTCATTTAGAAGTGAGAATCACATGTTTTTCAGATATGACCTTAAAAACAAAGGTCCTGTCTCACGGCAGGCGTTGGCACATTAAAGAAACCTCACTTCAATGTCCATCAGGGCTAAGCATTGTAGGTCTAACATTTTGGTACTTCACCTACAACTGATGATGTCTAAATTCTCAACAAGACAAGCAAAGAACCAATCAAAACAACTAACTAAAGAATTTTATTTTAGATTTTTATCTTAGAAGGACAGAAATTGTTTGGATATGATGGTAATCATTTTGGGGTTTTTTGTTGTTTTTATACGCCCGCATAATAAGCGGGC
>CAJDSM010000731.1:0-19490 GCA_903981925.1 Ostrea lurida | reverse complement strand
CTCTCTGAGTCTCTCTCTCTGAGTCTCTCTCCCTTTCTTTCCGAGTCTATCTCTCTCTCTCTCTCTGTCTCTCTCTGACTCTCTCCCTCTCTGAATCTCTCTGTCTCTCTTTCTGAGTCTCTCTCTTTCTCTTTGAGTCTCTCTCAGGCATACTCTCTCTCTCTCCCACTGACTTTAATTAGAATAATGCGTTAATGGCATGTCTGGAGCAGAATCTTTATAATAATGAGACCTGATGAATCTGCATCAACATAAAACCAACACACTAGCATTCTGAGAGTATTGGCATAGCAATACATAGTCCCTACCGATGACAAAGAATTATATGGACTGCAAACATATTCTAATTGCATTATATAGGCTATATCGTCAATATTTTAGGTAAAGCCAGGATAGGACAAGGACAATAACTCAGTGAAAATGAATCGATCGAAACAAACCGAAACTTGATCTGTAACTTGGTATGGCAAGAGCAAATGTACCAAATATCAAATGAATATCTGCAAGCAGTGAGGAAAAAAAATTAATTAGTGCAGAAAACTGGATAATTTATGAAATTTCTTATGCCAAGGGCCATAACTCAGTGAAATATAGATCGATCGAAACCAAACTCGAACTTGAATCTGTAACTTGGTAGTGGCAAAGCAATGTACCAAATATCAAATGAATTCTGCAAGCAGTGAGAAAAAAGTGCGGAAACTGATTTACCGGACTGACGACGGACGGCACAGATGGACGAGACGGAGTGCAAACCTAAAGTCCGCCTTCGACTTCGTCGATAGGGGACTAAAAATGTTTCTGCACAACGAGTATAGAACCTCCCTCAACACATACTTGTAAAAAATGCTTCAAGTTAAAAATACAATTATCTTATTAAATCATAGCACAGCATCATGGTATATAGAGGGATACAATTAAAGTATATAAGCATGACTATATTCTGGACTGGAGAAGGGGGGGGACAAAAGCACCAAATGCAATAGGGAGAAAATGCACTTGACCACGGGCCGAGATTCTGACCTAGCTGGCTCTCCTGAACCTCTCCCATGAAGCTAACTTTAGCTGCAGGCAGTCGGATCCCTGGGTGTGGTCTGTTTGAACCCCCCCCCCCCCCACCTCCTGTTTTAAACATAATAGAACATAAACCATATCCACCGTTCCACCAATAACAGATTGTTGCTTCACTTTACTTCACTGGCTGAACCATATGACTTAATCAATCTAATTAAAATTACATCCTTTGATTTGCTCCCATACTATCACCTAAGGTTGTCTCCATTGACCACCTTTTCCCACTTCTAACCAAGTTGTGAATGTTAATTATTGAAATCCTCCAAATTTAAAAACTCTCTCTCATTTAGCAATATGATTGCAAGAGTTATTCCCCTTTGCACAAGAAAATGATTCAATAGATAATTCAGATATAAATTGAAAATATGTATATACTGTAATGTATTAGCTATCAATCAATTATGGTTATTGTGGACATTATAAATCTACTCACAGTCAATGCATTACTTAAGAATTAAATCACTTTCTGTGCATTCATTGCAGCAGAATTAAAAACAACACTCAAGTTATTGTTGAATCATCTTAGAAATTAATTTAATCCTCGATCATCATTAGCTCTCTGAGGGAAAACAAAGACAATTTTTAATGGAATTTAATTTAATTTACCTGGAGGAACAGGTGTGATAAATGATGGCATGCTGACTCCCTGACACAGTCACTGCCCGACCCTCCGCAAGGCACCCCCACAAAAATCGTCCGGAATGACAGTCACTGCCCGACCCTCCGTAATAAGGCACCCCCACAAAAATCGTCCGGAATGACAGTCATTGCCCGACCCTCCGTATTAAGGCACCCCCACAAAAATCGTCCGTAATGACAGTCACTGCCCGACCCTCCGCAAGGCACCCCCACAAAAATCGTCCGGAATAGCAACACACAAATCCAAAATCTCAAATTTAATTTATAGGTCTCTAACTAATTAATCCACTGCACTCATTCACAAATTAAATAAGTTGAAGCTGACCAGGTGAAAAAAGGATAATAAAAATCCTGTGTTCTCGATGACGGATGTTAACTGGTTTATCTCGACACTCTGTGATCCCGATCACAACATATTTGTAAACAAACTGGATAAACGTTTACATCAGAGATAGATAAATTAAACGGAAAAATTCTTTTTTTTGGTTGTGTTGGGAGATTTAATTCGCACTGTTGGGTGACATTGAATGTACCTTGACTATTTTAAAATCCCCGTAAACACCACTGTAAGTCAAATATCATCCACTTGTCACATGTTAGCCATCAAGTCGTGCACGAGGCAGTCTGACTGCACAGTCTGTGTACTGGTACAAAAACCCCGTGTATATATATTTGTGTGTAGTATATAAATATATACATCTTTGTGTAATGTACACAATTATCCACACAGTTACAATTAGTTCAATACAATCTATAGCCTTCACAGTGATATATCTGATACAACATGGCTCTTTGCCATATATGAGGTTCTGGGCAAGTGCACAATTATTATTATTACTATATTATGCATATATAGGTTATTAAGACATCAACAAAATTAATTATATACTAATTATTGCATATATATATATTATTAAGACATCAACAATTAATATACTATTATTATTGCATACATCAAATTAGAGACATAATCCCAAATCAACATTCACAAGTCAATATATATTATATAGTAACAAAAGATGTGGTAGCTGAATATAACTCAGAAAGAAAAATTAAAATCAAAATTTAAATAATTTTCTTAACATTCATGTTCAAAACTAAATTAAATCATCTTTAATTTGTCCAAAAAACAAAAAAAATTCAGCATTAATTGTTTCAGACTACCAGGGCTGTCTTCAATGGGAATTTTTTTTTTTTTTGCATGTACTGTATATTGGAGAACATTGAGTGCGCTCATGTGAGACTGATTCATGTGATGAATTAGCCAATCAGTGGGACAGTGGAGTGTAAAGCAACTCATAGCCTTGACTCTTACAAATATTTCTCAGGTTTATAAATAGAATCATTTCAACAATGCCTGTTTACAGGCAGTACTGTATGCTTTGACAGCTGTCCAGATAACTTGTTGATCTTCTAATTATTTTTTTTTAAATCTTTTTTTAATCATGCAGTTCTAGTTATAAATTCTAATACAATTACTTTTTGTTTCGCCCTTCATTTTCCCCATATTTAAGTCCCTATAAAACAGGCAGTATACAGTCAAAGAGTAAACACTTCAACTCTTTGTAGGTAATAATTTAAACTGCATTTAGTATTGTTTGAACAAATGATATGATACAAACAAACATGAATAAGATTCGGAAACAGTAAAAAGACTTATGATAAAATTCCGTCATACCAATGTTACATAATAATAAATCTTCTTGAAGCTATGAAATTAAATATAAATTATATACTGATTGAAATATAGAATTGTTTTGAGATACTGATAGGTTTGGACCCCAAAGAGCAGTGCTCAGTAGGTTTGCGTTAACATTTTTTGCTAGATTTCAGATATATTTTGCCTCGATCAGTTGATTGTACTAGGAAATAGTGTTTTAAATCAATTTCTTCTATCTTACTACAAATGCAGAAAGGACAATCTAAAATGCTTTTTGAAAATTTTAAGTGAACTGCAATTCATTCGTAGACGGGTATGTAAAATTTGAACTTGTTGTGAGCCTGTGAGGAAGTATGGTGGAGGGGGTTTGAACTTTGATGTTTATATTTAAGTGCAAATGTTTATTATAAGGTGTGATGTATAGAATGGTTTGTTTATTACAAATCCAACACAGACCATAAATAGAAAATCTAAATTAATGAAATCCTATATCTGCCCAATGCTTGAGGCAATTAAATTGCAATGAAGAAACTACCACTGCACTTAATGACATTAATTGTTCTCCTCTCAATTCATATTTGGGCGCCGGCCATGTTTGATGTTTGAAACAGGACTTCCTGTCGTCATAAGCCCATATAAGGTAGCTGTTTACATTAATGTACGAGTATGGAAGACAGAGTGAAATGTATCAATTTAAGTGAAAAAAAGGTTCTAGTGTAATCTTTTTTCTGCCACCATATGATTTTCTTTTCTTTGTCAGAATGGTTCAAGTTCATGTTTAACAACGACATTTTCCTACCGATTTCCATTTGGTTTTTGAGTAGATCTACCTCTGAAATCTCGTGATATCAAGGATGATTCAGCAGAGCAGACGAAGAATTTAGCATGCTGCACGATATTTATAGAATTAGTCATGCACAAGCGAACGTAAAATTTTCTGTACTTACTGATGTAAGCAACATTATAGACCAATATATGGCGCTTATTATAGTTTATTCAGCAAAATATTTTGCACCATTACAAATATCCTATAAGCTAATGGAATTGTAGCCCTCTCCCGAAAACGTCCTGGTAGCATAGTGGTTATAGCACTGCGACCCGAGTTCGATCCCCATATAAACGGCAGTGATTGTATGTGAGAGGGTATGGTGGTCGCCCACTCGGACACGTGGGTTTCCTCTGGGCACTCCGGTTTCCTCCCAGAAAATTACCCCCTCACGCCAAAATCTGTACAAGTCGGTAAAATGCCTAGTTTATATACAAT
This sequence comes from Ostrea lurida, assembly GCA_903981925.1. Classification (NCBI taxonomy): domain Eukaryota; kingdom Metazoa; phylum Mollusca; class Bivalvia; order Ostreida; family Ostreidae; genus Ostrea; species Ostrea lurida. The sequence goes on along the minus strand of CAJDSM010000731.1, from coordinate 14,856 downwards.
TTATAGCTAATGCTCATTTGTATTTAGAACTTTAAAAATAAAGATTATTTATTTATTTGTTTACAAATATACGTCAGAATTTAAAAAAAAAAATCGGAGAGTGCAGCTATGAGATAGGGCTAGAGAGACACTGAGATCAGAGACATGAGATCAATCAAATGTTAGACTGAGATCAAATCCGAGACTGTATACAGTATTAATACATTGTGAGATCAAAAGTTCAACTCCCGGGACTGCATATTCTAAAGACATTTGCTATCAGTCTACCCACAGGGGCTCGTCACGAACTTTTTGTCATATTAAAATTTGACACCGTCTATTCAATTCGTGACGAGTCCCTGTGGTCTACCATGAAAATCGATATCGTAAATTATATGCGAGTGATTCACTCATGATGCAATGCTGCTGAGGAAATTCGGATCACACACAAAAAATCCGTGAACTGTGTATGCATATCCTTCAATAAAATGTACAAAAAATATCGTTATAACGAAGACGTCATATTAAATTTACAAATCCTACCTTTATTTAACATCGGAACACTCTCTTTCAGTGCCATGCCACACTACATTGATGTGCACAGAAAATGATGACGTAGAATACAATTCCGGTTTGATTTGGAGACCGGTGAGGATAAAGGATAAAAGTTGAAGCTGTAATATTAGCCTATTTCGTATCCGTATCCTGCCCTTTCTGAACGAATTGAAGTCGGTGAGAAAATACTGTAGATAGGCTTAGTTCAAATTTAGAGTTGTATGTTGAAAATGCTTCGATGATATCACTAGTCATTCCACAGGCCTCTGAATTTCAATTTCTATCAATAACTGAATAAGCCGTAAAATGTTTTGTAAGGGTGATAAATATCCCCCACTGCACTTCTTTTTAACCCCCTCCATGATTCCGAGCCGATTCTGTCGGGGAAATTAAAAAATGCCTAACCTAAATGTATTTATATCTCAAGCACTGTCCCTTTGTATTCTTAATTTGCAGTTCTGTGATCACATTTTTCACAGAGATTGCAGTTATGTGATCAATATTATAGATATACATGTAATATGTATGTCTATATATATGCATCTTCGCTAGCCAAGGGTGACGATACACGTTTCTCTTTCAAACACCGTGTATCGCACAGGCAACTTTGCAAAGTTTATGAAACAAGCGCCTGTGGTGCAGGGTTTAAACTTCACACCTGCCCACTCGCCATTTGCTAGTAAAATTTTGTGTGGGCTCCTAAATTTGGTGACTCACTTGCCCACATGGCGAGTGATTTCTTTGAATAAGAATTGGTCTAATTGTATTGGGTTCAGTAAATTGACCAGACGCATGCAAACCTTTTTTCAACCACTCTAAATAAACAGAATAAAGAAATAAACGCATACAAAATGTAGAGTGTAGGACTTTTTACTCTTAATGCAATTCATTCACATATACATGTCTCATAATTTAGATATTTATTACTTGTATTAAATGTTTCATTAGATGTGGGCTAGCATGTTTTATTGTGGGCTCCCAGAAATGACATATCAGGAGCCCACGTGGCTCCTGGAAATTTAAGTTAAGTTTAAACCCTGTGGTGTTGTATCATCACCCTTGGCTAGCGAAGATGATTATGTAAATGTGCTTATCTAGTCATTCTCCAGTACCTCTCTCTATTTGTGATCCTCCCTACATTCGCAAATAAACTGCATGTTTTCAATGCTTGTACCTGCAAAGGGTGTCCGGGTAGCGTAGAGGTAGCGCTCTCGCTTCTCACCACTGCAACCCGAGTTCGATCCCCGTTTTCGGCAGAGGTTGTATGTGAGAAGGGTATGGCGGTCGCCCGCTCGGACACGTGGGTTTTCTCCGAGTACTTCGGTTTCCTCCCACATAATGACCCCCTAACGCCTACATCTGTGCATTAAAAAGGACCCCATTGGAAATAAGCTCTTTGAGCTTTATGGGTTATCCTTGGTATATACGTACGATCTATGTATATACTGAAAAAAGATTTATTTATTTATATTTTATTTGAACTCTCTTTATACATACATGCGCGCATATGCATGAATGTCTTTTGTATATGACTTTTCTAATCATAAATGTTCTTTGTATATTAATTGTTGCCCCTCGTGGGTCCATAATTTGGTCAATAAATCATATCATATAGAGAGAGGGGGTATATTCATCAATCACCCCTACTACACATTACGACTTATTGATAGAAATTCAGAGGCCTGCATGTGCACATTTCAAAATAGGATCATTCTCTCTTGAGTCAGTGTTCAACATTGTGCGGTGTTTCTTTTGAATTTTAACCATGCCAGTGATTTTTCTACAATTTTCATCAGGGTCCTGTGACTTTCGAATTGGGAAAAATTGTCGATATTTCAGTCAAATTGGGAAATATTAATTTCATCGTAAATATATAGGTTTTTAAATCATGTGAAACATTAAAATATTGCCTTTATTATACACATCTTATTTTCTTTAGCCTTCAAAAATTTTCAGTTATTCTATATCATATGCCATAACTTAATATTAGCCATAACTTCCCGTAACTTATTCACATCGAATGTTTATCTTTTCAAACGTGCTTTCCTTTCCTCCTTTTAGTATTGGGAGAAATGCAAGCTTAATTGGGGAAAAACTGGCATTTTTTGAGAGGGGAAATGGCCGAAGTTCGGACCCAAAATGGGCCTTAAAAAATTACTGCATGCATGGTATGCTTGTTGAGAAGCATAAATAAACCGTTTTTGAAAAAAAAAAAAAAATTTCATCTGACAGCCTATTTATTTACATGTGTGCAGATATGCGGTGGAAAGAATAGAATTGTGGGTTTTTTTATCAGTTGATGAATTGAATTATATATTTGTATTTCAGAGCATAAGCATGGCATCTAGGCCTTTGCAGCTCAGATGTAAAACCAAAACTGGCCAGCATTTACTCACAGGATTGAACCTAACTTCTCAAATCGGTGAACTGAAGGACAAGATCGTCGAGGTCACAAAATTTCCCCGAGGGTCAATCATCGTCAGGCAGGGCTATCCTCCGAAGATCATCGACATCAGTGATGAAAACAGCCCTTTATCATCTCTCCCATTCCGATCAGGGGATACCCTGATTGTGGAGGAAAATCGCAAACTTCAAGGGGAACTCCAGCAGCAGCGAATGGACAACGTCTTACAGAAACAGTCCGTGAACTCTAAAGGAATCCTAATGAGAAAAGTAGTGCCGGCCAATAACTCGTGTTTATTTACTAGTATTGACGCTTTAATGAACAACGGAACCATCGACCTTTCATGCTCTAAAGCCATGAGAGAGCTCATTGCTGGTGTTGTAATGAGCGACCCTGTTAATTTCTCTGAAGCATTTCTTGGAAAGACTAACAGTGCGTACTGTCACTGGATCCGGAATGCGGATTCTTGGGGTGGGGCTATCGAGATTTCCATCCTCTCTCAGTACTACAATGTGGAAATTGCCGTTGTGGACACTCAGAGTAGTCGTATAGATAGGTTTGGAGAGGACAAGCTTTATAAGGAACGAATATTTGTAATTTATGATGGCATTCATTATGACCCTTTAATCTTGGAACCTCTAGATCCAAACCTTCCTGTGCAGACAGTATTTCTTTCCTCTGATGCTTCCGTCATGGGCCAGGCAATGGAGATCGCATCAGAAGCAAAGTCCGCTCGTCAATTTACGGACGTTTCCAACTTCTCCATCAAATGCTTGGTTTGTCAGAAGCTTCTTACAGGTCAAAGCGAAGCTCAAGGTCACGCGAAGGCCACCGGACATATCAACTTTGGCGAGGTTTGATGTGAAATTGGGTTACTCTCAGGCAATGAGTAGCTCAACATATGATACAGGATACTTGATAGGAGCCTTGTTTCATTGGTGGGAGGGGCTTTCCTAGTATTGATGGTTGATTAGTCAAACACACCTTGTGGATATGCAATATAGTTCTACTTATCTAATATGTGCCACAGCTTTAGGTACAAAGCAATTTATAGACCATGTAAGATTTGTTTCAAAGTTTAAACTTGTGCTTTTTGAGTGGAAATTGAATGTACAAGAATTTTGATTTTTTTTTGATTTTTTTTTTACTGAAATCACTGGCAATTATATGAGTTCCTATTTACCATCAAAGACTAATTGTAAATTCAAACTCAAGCATTATAATAATTAATTGGATATGACAACAATAACCAAGAATTCGATTCATTAGATCTGAGAATTTTGTGACCAAAGTCCAAAAACTATTTACTACATTTTCACAATTTTATTCCGAGATAATGGGGAGCACAGGCTTGGATGGCCTGACTGGAAGTTTTTTTGTCGTAGATTTTTGCCAGTACAATAAAGTGATAAGAAATGGTCATCCAAGATTTTGCACTAATGTTAAATAATCACCCACAAAGTTGGTATTTGAACTAGATTTGAGAAATGTTTTGTTTTTGATCGCAAATTCAATTGAAAATAAAGTCTATGAAAGGGTAAACTGTATTAGAGATGAACTAGCATATAATATGAAGAAGAAATAAGATTTTGTCTTTTTTTAAAGGATTTTAGTTTTAACTTTAATTATTTGGGGGGGGGAGGGGGGGGGGGGGGGGGGGGGGGGGGGGGGGGGGTGGGGGGGGGGGGGGGGGGGGGGGGGCAACTGTGATCATACTAGTCCTTTTCAAAACCACAATCTATTGTTTGATGTGAGCCGACATTACCCTATAATTTAATGAATTGTTTCCGACTAAGGGGCCATGTACATTGTATGTAAAATCTTGCATGTGTTTTCAGAGATTGAGAAGCTGGAATAATGAATGATGCGTGAAATTGTAACTATGTAGATGTCAAGGTTGCAAAAGCCGATTAAGATTCTACTAGTTAACACTTTATTTAACCGTGCTTCTACCAAGGTTATCAATTCCTTTAAACTTTCAGAATGATAAATGGTTAGGACTTGATTAGATAATCGGTATATTATGTGTTTGTGTAACATGTATGAATTATATTATATAACCAAGGTACTTATAAAATTTTGTGTTATTATTCCTTGTCAACACAACAACTGTTGGAACAAGTCAGTACTTTAGTTTGTATTAAAAAATGAAAAGAAATACTGGCATGATATGTGATTTCCTGCTGAGTGAATAAGGTGGCCTGTTCCTAGAGCATATTGCAAATGCAGGTATTGATGATAGAATCAACAATTATTCTCGTAGAAATTTCACTTTGTGAGAATAGACGAGAATTTAATAAATAAATGTGTTGTCAGAATGGAGAGACAACCCCGCCCCCCGCCCCCCCCCCCCTCGACACACAACAAGGTATTTGAATTTTAATCAATAAAGATGACCTAAAACAAGAGGTAGCTAGTGATCATGCTCACTAAGAATGACCTCCGCCACTGCTTACCTTAATTCCCAAATTTAAGGGTGTTGGTAACTTTTCAAGTATTTTAATTTTAAATGGAAAGCCATATTGCTACTTTAAATGTTAAGTGCGGTTGACTTTTGTGACCCAAAGTTTTGATAGGGAACATCTTTTGACCCATGGGTAGTCTAGTTTCACTGGTCGATGTCTCGTTATAATGTCTTAAGATGCTATAGGATAACTATTGCTACTTGGCAGTGCTTGGCGAGTGCCCTTGACATCTTTTGACCGCACATGGATACGAATAGATTTAATCATGGTGTCATACGTAAGGCATGTGACACTATATGGATAGGTAGTTCAATTAAGATCATATTGGTAAAGCTTCATTAGCTCCATCCTTACTTAATTAACGCCTATTTAATACTCCATGGTTGGAAGTGTCTTTTAATATTATAATTGGTGACTCTAACAGAATACCTACCCTCGTTAACTTTTAATCGTACTTCATGTCTCAGTGACTTTGACCTTTTTGAATCCTTTACATATTTCTATAGATAGAACGTCCTTTAACTCTATAGTTATAAGACTATCATACGGAGATCTACGGCGTCGTACACAACGAGACTGGAACACTAACCTGATATACTCCATGTTCCCAACTGCTTTATATCGAATGGTGGGGAATCCGGACTCGATGAAGAAAACGATCCGATCAAGTAAAGATTAACACACGGGAGTTTGTCCATCGACACACAACATTCAGTTATAACCGCTATCGACTAATCAGGGGGCCATGAAAGAAGAGAGTGCTTCTTAGAGATTGTCCAAGACCCGGGGGGGGGGGGGGGGTTTCTCCTATATATTGGTATCACAGACGTCGCCGCGGTAATGGGTCACCCTTTTGACGAGTTAAATATATGATGGGGTGCAATTTTCATCAAGTGGTTATATCATGGGTAGAGCACCTTGACCTGTATTACATCAAATGAGTGGTAAGTTTATCAGCTGGGAAGATCATCCTCTAATAAAATGTGTAATCATGAATATTATGACATTTTCCCACGATAAACTAGCAACCCGGGTGTGTACACAGCCAACTATAGCATAAACAGGTCGCAGTTTTGATTATGAAATATATGATTGGCATCGAAATTACAAAGGAAATAATATGAATGGTATGTTTTTTTTTTAAATATTGAATATATGACATGGGGGGGGGGGGTATTTTTGAGCGGGATTTCTGTACCCACAATAGTTGTAGGTTGAGCTCCCCCCGCCCCCCCCCCCCCGGGATTGAGAGGGAGAAATGGATCATTAAAATCCATATGCCTGACACACACACACAGAAATCAATCATTGTCTATCCAATTCCTTTTCAGATTATAGTTTGACAGATATATTTATTCAGGGTAAAAAAAAATCAATGTTCGACACAAGGTGATATAAATAGCAAGTACAATGAAATATAATTATGTAGGCTCTTAAAATATTATGCAATTTTAAATAAACATATGCTGGTGTCGTGCAGTATATATATTTGCCTTGATCTCAAATCGTACGTCGATTGAGTTCAGATGGAAAAGTAAATTCAACACTATCATTATCTATTTTTATTCATGATTGGTATTTTATTTGCCTGATAACACAAAGATGTAAACCTAGGCTATATAGCATACGATATCATAGGCGTAGGACTGTTTTTTTGGGAGGGGGAAAGGGGGGAGGGGCTTCTAACTGTGGCTAGCAATAAAAAAAAAAAAGAAGACTGTTCTGTAACTATACTAGTATTTATAGAATTTCATATAGCTTACGAATATGTTAGGTAACTGAATTCTGTAAGCCGATATAATGAAGTTGTAACTGAAAAAGACATCAGTGTTGTTTCATTTTACATTTTTTTTTTCTTAGAATTCAGCAAAACAAAAGTTAGATTAACAAAATGCTGGGGAGAAAATATCTATTTTGTGCATGTATATAGTGTGAAAGAGGAGCAACTTCTACTTTCTTTTTCAGCCATTTTTAAAAAATGAATTGGTAGGAATTTGTGACAGAGATTTTTAAATATCCTACATGTTTATGCATGTTAAATCATTTTTTACCCTTTTAAAGCCGTGTTTACAAACACCTTTGTAAATACCAAAGTTTGGTGATTCTTAAAAACGCTAAATGTAACTATTACTTAAATACAAACTTAATTAAGCATTTTAGCAATTTATGGTGCAATATTCAACGTTAAAATTGTTTTACTTCTTGTAAACAAATTCTAAAATTTTATCAAAATAAAACTTTCGGTACATGTATTTATCTTTAAACTTCCCGTTTCCGTTCCGTGTTTTATATAACAAGGGCGTTGCTAATTTTAAAAATTCCAAAAATGTGCTTAATTTTGATCCAAATCGAAACTTGGGTTTTTTAATATTTGCAATATAGTTCCCTAACATACGTTTAAAAAGAATCAGTTATAAGCCAAAAATAACAAATAAGTTATTTGATTATTATTTTTTTTAATATTTTACAAAAAAAGGAACACTCACAATTAGTGTTTAGTTTCACAAGAATTTTGTAAAACGGGAGTTGCAAGGGAGGGAAAGGATCGACAATCTCTGGGTGACAAAGCTGGGGGATCTATCTTGAACGACAATACGGATTCTACGGTAGATGGTACGTATGTATGAAGAGAGGAGGGAGAGAGAGAGAGAGAGAGAGAGAGAGAGAGAGAGAGAGAGAGGAGAGAGAGAGAGAGAGGAAGAGAGAGCATGAGATTGTATATACATGTGTATGATAGTTCTGAACAGTCTAATCTTCATGTGTGTGCATGTACAGATTTCGTTTGAAGCTGGCAACTTTTTAGTTTCAATTTGTAATCTTGATACGAACAAACCTGCTCAGTTTTTAAAAATGCTGAAAAATGAAAGTAGAAATCTATAATTACGTTCTTGGAATTCAGCTGCCTATATACATACATATTATATTTAGAATATTATTATATTGGTAATTGTTGTCGGGTGTTTAAATTGCGCATTAGCTTTAGATAAGGGTAGTGTATTGAAGCAACAAGGAGCACATTACATCAAGAGTTTTCTACAGCGCAGGTAGGACTTTCAAAGTAGTAGATTGGGAGAGTTTCTATATATTTATATATTACAGGTTGGAATTACATATTTTAAAGCAATTAAGTTAGAATATTTTATTAAATTCCTATATCTTGGTATACACAGACGTGCCGCTGGTATGGCCCAATAGTATACAATCTACATGTATAATTACATTAATCTGTGTGTATAATTAAATTAAGATACACTCTACATGTATAATTGATTAAAATATACTTGTTTATAAAATTTTACATAATATATTAACAAACAATATTCGACCTATATAGATACATGTAAATGTAACGTACATGTACATCGATATATTAAGTCGTCAGTTTTTCACTTAAATGTATTTTTTTTAATGACTGACGACATTAGGACTTCTAGATTTGTGTTAGGTAATACGAAAAATCATCTATACTCCGCATGAAACATCATTTGTGACTCTCGGGAGTTAATTAGCCAAAAATTGAGACAAGGGTATGCCTGACGACTTTAGGACACCCCTGGCCAAACGTCGTCATGTACACCGATACTAAGTCGTCACCTTATTGAATTAAGACCCTAAGACGTCAGCTTATTCCATGTATGCTGAGGGGTCATTAAGTCATCATTTTTAGAGTGTAGTAAGTGCCAAGGAAGGGGGAGTCCACATTATTTCTTATTTTTGTTCATTAATCTTCAGAAAAGGTCCCGTTTACAGTAACCTCCTCATCTGAGGCATTACCAATTGGGCTACATACGGTTCTATGTCGAGCTCCGTACCTCCCAGGCGAATCATCGCGGTCAAATTATGAATCCGCTTATGCGGGCATCCCCCCCCCCTCCAAGCCTGTATGAGGGTAACGTGCTTCTTGATGGGCGGCTTGGTCATCGAGCTCCTCGTAGACTCGAGTCGACGATAGTACATAGAGAATTAAAGCATCACTATTTCCATATCACTAGCCGGGTGTATCAGCCCGAGCACCAATATCAGCCCGGGGCGCGATATTGGTCGAGGGCTGATCAAGGCCTGTGATATCGGAAATAGGTATTGTTTTAATTATATTATGTTCTAGGGTTTACATACTTTAGTAATAACAATACAAAACAGAGTCATATTTAAACAATAATTTATCTCATTTTCCCCAAAACCCTTTCAATTCCGCTTCCCGTGGTGGCTATTGCTATAGCCTAGGATCCAATAAGGGCGTGCGCCGACTCCAAAGCAAATCACTGAATCATGATCATACTAGTGTCATTTTAATCGCACGATAATAATATCTATAGCTCCTCAATCTTGTTTCTAAATGCGTCAAAACTTGTTCCTTCCTTCGATTTCCTCGATTTATCGTAATTGACATGTTGTAGGTTCGTCTGCAATGGTATTTCAGGATAAATGATGAAGCGGTAATAAAAGCAAAGGAGGTCCGAACGAGGGTTCCGGCGACCGCGAGAAGGGCTGATATGGATTTGCGGGCTGATACAGGTATCAGCCATAGGGCTGATACGGCTACTATGATGTCCATCTGTTAATCGCACATGCAAGAAAACCTGTAATTTATTACTAAATATGTAAATAAACTAATGTATGCCCCTGTGTCACAAAAGCCTGAAGCTCCACGCCCTGTACTACCATGTTAACGATAAAACCTTTATATTAATCGGGCGGATCTGTTCAATAGGCGCCGGATACACCCGGGTCCTCACAATGCTGCAGGTATGTCCTGTGACCCTACCTCCGCTTGGCTGTTGACCACTTTCAGCCCACTCTCCTCCATAGGTTGCAATGCTGCACAGGTTCCACTCTAGGTCGCTACTGAGCGCTGGGTTCGCGCCCGTCTCTTCCTTCAGAACGCCCCCCCCCCCCGATTATCTCCGAAACACTTCTGTCCGCGCCCCTGTGGGCTGGCCCGGCGCCAAAGCCTTGCAATTTCGGCACTGTGATTTCCTCAGATAGCGTGAATTTCCCCCGGGGACAGACGGTTTATCCTTCGGAGGTAGCTTGATAATGCCTCTCCCACTCTATCATTAAGTAGATCGTGTTCCTCCTCCCTTGGCGCCTCTCGGAATCTCATGTGGGCCTTGTCTCTCCCAGCTCACCGCATAATCAGTCAACTCTTCCCCATGCATCTGACTGAACCCAGGGTGTTAGTCCCTGGCACTGATGGGTAACGTCCCGGCGTAAGCATCCTCACTTCCCTCTGCGCAAACCCCTCGCTGGTTTGCAGTGGACGTGTCTTGGCTCCACGTCTAGGTGGCTACGATGTACGAGGGCTGCTTCCCTGGTTCTCGTTGGTCTTGCCTTCATCTCCTGCCCTTTGTTCACCCCGTCCTTCCCTTGCAACCCTGGGCAGTCTCTTTTGAAGTGGTCTGGGGCACCGCGCATTTGAAACAACCAGCAGGCTTCCGTTTGTTGCTAGGTGAGGGCAAGGTTTTCGGAGGGAAAAGGTCTCGACCATGCAGCTCCTTATCCAGATCCACCGGGAGCTGACATACCTCCCGCATTTCCTGAGCTATTTTTGGGGGTGACCTTTCCTGCACAACCGCTCTCACATCCCCCCTATGCTTGGACGACTTATTTCGTCGAAAGAGCTGGTAGTACTGCATCCGGTCGACTGCCTCCTCAACGGTTGGCCATCCAGGGTATAGAAATCAGCGTCCCTGTCCTCAACACCGTAGCACAAGCCCATGGAAGTGAACGTTCGGCACCAGTGTAAACAAATTTTTAATGTGACGACTTTATGCGGGATTTTTTCTCCTATCGTTTTATACTATCAACCTTAGGTCGTCATGCAGTCCCAATGTCGTCAATCAATTTCGATGCTTATTTGACTAACACATACACAATAAAGTGTGTTTAACTATCATGTGTTCCGTAGCAACATCACTTGTGATGCAAAATACACATCATTGAATTAGTTCCCTTGTCTTGGCATGCTTCCATTTGCTATCGTCTAAACATGGTAATAACAAAACTTATGGTCGCCCTGGGAAAGTAAAAACACTTTTTCCGCCATCTTCATAACGAAGTTCATTACCTTACATATATAGTGTGTCAATGTCAGTGCGATTTGTTACTTTATTGCCAAAACATTCCTTTCTTAGAGAGACCACCTCTCAACTTTCTGCCATGAAAAAGGGAACGAGAATCTTGCGAGAAATTAACCTGACGACTTTAAGATGGTGACGACTTAATATCGATGTACGTTACACCGCACACAAAAAGCATAGAATAAACAAACTGCAAGCATGCATTAAATAAAATGACTAAAATCATAGGTTAAGGTACATGAACAATATTATTTAGCACGTCCAAAACAAAGCTCCTTACATTTGTTCAACTTCCTCAGAGGAAAGGTCACACCCTTTCCATAGGGAAGATTATCAATCTAGTAAATTTATGGTGGCATCTTTTAGATATCAATATATAAACATCCAACAGGTAAGGGTTCTTGTCCTGGAGGAAAACTTGACCCATAATTTTGACCTGGGGATAGAATTAGATTTGGTCCGATTTTTTGTCGAGAGCAGGGATAGAAACTCCCAATTTTGGCAACTCGCAATTAATTGCTAGTACTCATAATTTTAACTCGCAATTTCCAAAAACTACTCGCAATTTAAAACTAAAGCTTAAAATCTTGATTTCAGACGACAACATGTGTTTGATTTTTTTAATCAATGACACAAAATACGGACCCGTAACTGATTGAAACCTAGGTAATTGTGTTTAATGTTTAACTTTTATACAGAGACTTGTACAGTGTCATTAAATATTCAGGCATGAAACATTGTTTCTAACAAAGCTTATAGACAAAACCGGAAAGGAACAGGGTTTTCCTGGAAAAGATTAACTTGTAATTTTTTGCGAGTTTCCAAATTCTTAACTCGCAAATTAGATATTTCAACTCGCATTTTGCGAGTTTTATATAGTGAATTTCGAACCCTGGAGAGATAGATATATAGCACACAGTTCTGTCCAGAAATTGGGGATGAAATTTTACATGATGCATAACCATGGAGGGAAGACATAGAACATCTCTTTGTTGTGTGGATTCAAGTTCAGTTATTGTTTTACGTCCCACTTGAGAATTTTTCACTTACATGTATATGGAGATGTCACCATTGCCGGTGAGGTGCTGCAAATTCAGGCTTATACTGAACGCTTATGGCCTTAGAGCAGGAAGGGATCTTTACCTGCTGTGACACGGGGCCTCAGATTTTATGGTCTCATTCAAAGGATCACCCCATTCAGTCGACTCTTTCGACAAGCAAGGGGTACTGAGGACCTACTCTAACCTAGACCCCATGGGCTAGCTAAGTGAAGCCATGACACGGTTGGGCGAAGGTGTTTTCACTACGGTCATAGTTTGATTGAAAAAAAATATGAAGAACAGCATATTAGATGAACTTAATGGTTCATGGGTCTCTTGTTCTATATATACTAGGATGAAGATGGACGTAATTCATACTTGTGTGGACTGCGGGGGACGATGGCTTCACCTCCGATGTTCACCACGCTGCGTCTGAACACCGCGGCTCGCAGCAGTCAGGAAATAGAGGCGATCATCCACGAAGAAATACAACAGGTATTGTATTGTATGGGGCCAGTAACCTCTATAATATTTAAATGTGATTGGATAAAGTTTGAAGTGTATTAAACATATTGATAGTTGAAATGTATGACAATTAAAGTTAGCCTGCTTAATGAATGTAATAACTTTTAAGGATTTTGTAAGAAGTTGGTAACTATTGAATTGAAAAAAAAAATGATAAACTTGCAAAAACCTAACACAATTGGTAATTAAATCTTTATTGATTATTTTCAAATGTCTATATATCATTGCAATGCAAATCTCTTTGGAAAAATATATCATATATAACTACAATGTAATAAACCTGTTGATGTATATGGTGTGATTTAGGTTTACCACCTCAAGAATTTGGATCCTCCCCAAATATTCCTGCATCCTGTGTTAGAGGATGTACTCATCATAGAGAACAGAGGGCCTCGTCAGATCAGATCGGTAAACGTAAACCTGGAGGTTATATAACTTTTTTTCTGTACTCATACTCAAACTCATACTTTGTGCAGACTCATTTATCTATGCACAGCCATGTTTGTTTTGAGTACAACTCAGATCAAACTCCAAAGAATACTAAAACCAGGCCTGGAGGTTATATATTCTGTACTCATACTCAAACTCATAATTTGTGTCGATTCATTTATAATGCACAGTCATGTTTGTTTTGCGTACAACTCAGATCAAACTCTAAATTATACTAAAAATATCTTGACCAATAACATACCTCCCCATTGAGTATAAGGAATTTAATATCAAAGTATCATAAAAAATTTAGATCATCGACCATGTCTTCCACTCTGAGTATAAGAATGATTATATCGAAGTTTCATGAAGATAATAATCACCGAGTTGAGCTTGAGTACGAAACGTCCCTCAAAAAAGTTTTATAACCTCCAGCTCAGATCGGTAAACGTAAAGCTACTCATTTATCACAGACCAGTGCTCAATACATGGAGTCTGTAGGGGGCAAATTAAGGCACCATTCCCAATGCTAAAAGGCATTTTTTCAAATTTTAGTTTTAAAATTCCCCCTCCCCTCTAAATGAGAAAAAAATCAAAATGGGATGCTTTGGGATCAAAAACCTCCTTCACAGAACCACAAATTTCAATTTTGGCACCAAATTGTGAGGTATACCTAACTCTTTTGCCTCAAAGCTTAAAATTATTTTAAATGAAGTAGGGTTTGACAAAATTGAAAATCTAAATATGCATCAATGAACTTGTTTCAATTGATTTTTATCTGTACTTTATTGTATAGAATGTGTTCCCAATTTCAAGCAAATCTCGATGATTTCTTACCAATCAGAAAGGACCTGGCTTCTAATATCAAGACCAAAAAAAAAAGAAAGAAAGAAAAATCCCTGACGCTGTTTTTCACAGACCAGGAGCCTGTTTCATCAAAGGTCGTAGACTTACGCCCTAATTTAAGGCTAGTCAGAGGGCTTACGCCAATATTTAGGCGGGCATATTTTCTGACCAGGTGTGAAATTTGGGCTTAACTTAAAGTCGGTGTAATGTTACGCTCTTTGATGAAACATAAATTGGTCTTAGATTTTGTGTTAGTCCGGGACTTACGCCTGGCGTAAAGTTACGCTGGGCGTACGACCTTTGATGAAACAGGCTCCAGGGCTGTAAACGTTTTACTGTGTGACCGCATAAAACAACAAAGGAAACATTCGTTTGTTTAATTGTTATGTATTGAATAATGTCATTATTTCAGATGGAGAAGGAGGTGATTGTTGATCAGAGCTGTGGAATGGCCGTACTGCGGGGGGCGGACATCTTTGTTCAGGGAATCCTGGGAGCACCTGCAAGTATGGCAGTAATCAGATTTAATGGGG
>CAJDSM010000730.1:18396-36884 GCA_903981925.1 Ostrea lurida | reverse complement strand
GTGCAATGCCTACATGTATATAACTTTTGCAATTACAGCAGATGTGGGGAGTGGGGTGTGAGAAAGCTTAATTGATGTGAATTGCACAATTGTTTATAGATTAATTAAGATATTGTTTTAATTACATGATAGATTACATTAGGCCATTGCCAATGTCCTAATCTATGTTCTACGGATTCGTTCCAAATAATAATATTATCAAAAAAAAAATTGTTCGCATGAGCAAAATACCCAATAAAATTTTTTCGACATTTTACGACAAAACACACAAAAAGCATCCTGAACTGATTTGGCTGCATGAATGAGAAGCGCAGGCTCTCGAGAAAGTTTCTTGACAGTGTATTAAACCTGGTGTTTTTAAGTTTCTCATCTATTTATGTATGCTACTTCAATACACAATTGAAAAATATTAAGTTTACACTAATGCAAAAATATTAAGTTCATTGCGGTAAACAAATGATATCTGATGCATTAGGCATTTATTTATAAGGGTTCGCTTCTTTTTTAAAAATTATGTTTTAATTCAATTAAATATTTATAATTTCTTTTACTCGCTGTTCCTTTATATGAATTTTATCTCCAAAAATTGAAATAAATAATATTTACAAAATAATTTTTGCCCTCTGTTCTTAACTTTTTTTTGTTTTGGAAAATCCAAAAAAACTATTTTACAAAATGGATGTGGACCTTATATCTGTTATTATTTGCACACATTGCATGAACTTGATTTTCAAAATTAATTTTGTGTTACCGCCAACATGGAAGTCAATATTTGCGGAGGTAGGTCGTAGGATATACATTGGAATTTTTTCTCAACTTTCTTTTTGAAAAAACACAGCCAAGAAACACTCTTGATTCACAAACTATATTTGTAAAGTTACAGTATAGACTAAACATTGCTCATTTCACTATATTCTTTTAATGCTACTTTTAAAATATACCTTGATATTTACATGTGTATTTTTGGGGGAGGGGGGTACCTTAGAAATAATTCAAGTGTGAACTTCACTATAATGCTTATTCAGGAATCTTCTGAACAATATGTTTTTAAAAAAAAATTCTAGAAGAATGCTAGATTATTGATATTTTTTTGAAGTTCTTATGTACATTCATTTAGATATCTTTGCTAATTATTCCATCTTCCAAGATAGTTTTTATGCTTCTCGAAATTGCTCTGTACATATACATGATTATTAGAAAATAGCTAGCCTTTCGTTATAAGGTGAAGGCTTGATTCTAAATCTTGGACCGAATATTATGCTTCTTGTTTTAATTTTTTAGCTCACCTAGGTCATGAGGTCTAGGTTCACTTGCCCAAAAGGAATAGGAGGGGGTTAAAATGTCATGTACATAAGAAACTTGTAGCCATTGTTGTAATAAGGCCATATTTATGTGCGTAGGACTTGTTTTTGAATGTTTGGGGGGGGACGGGGGGGGCAAATTTTCAAAATTACATGTGACAAGGGGGGACTTTCTCAAAATCACTGAATGGGGGGGGGGCAAACTGTCTAAAAACACACCAAAACCACTGGAATGGTGAGGGGGACTTCAAAATTATGGGAAATTAAGTGCAGAAAAATAAAGTTACTTGGACAAAGACCAGGGGGGGGGGCGGCAATAATGCCCTCTCTCCTCCTACCTCCATTGATATATCAATCCCAAAAAAGCATTGATTATGAACTGTA
The DNA here is from genome assembly GCA_903981925.1 of Ostrea lurida. Taxonomy (NCBI): domain Eukaryota; kingdom Metazoa; phylum Mollusca; class Bivalvia; order Ostreida; family Ostreidae; genus Ostrea; species Ostrea lurida. The sequence goes on along the minus strand of CAJDSM010000730.1, from coordinate 35,199 downwards.
TAAAAATTTTTGTTCAATAGACATTTACATAATCTCTCACATTTTGTGCACATGAATTAACGAAAAAAGAGGATCAGATTCTTATGTGGAGATGATTTAAATGTTGTGCATTTTGCAACACTTTTGGTGTATAATTACTATGTTTGCATAATATGTAAGAGATTATGAATTTTAAAAGTAATATTTATTAACAAATTACATTTAAAATGAGAAATTATTGTCATTTTATATTAATATAATTCTCTGATATGATGTATAAGACATCATTGTGGGGTTGACTTTGTCAGAGTTCCTGCATGGACTCACTTCGCATGCCCCTTGCAAATATGGAAGAATATTATATTTGGCCGATAGCTCAATATTTTATGATGTGGACCATTATATGACAGTGCCTTTTACTGAATAATCAGAGAAACCTTACAAATTTGGCCTACCTTGGAAGATTCATAGCTTTTTTAAAATAAGCGAAAAAATGATGAGTCAGCAATTTTCTTGAGGGTACCCTTAATAAAGGCGCTAGTACTCAATTATGGTAAAATATTTTCACATCATATTTAGTTTAATTTATAGTATGGAAGAGGTACTTGTTTGTATCTGTTCAGAATTGGGTTGACTTCCTCAGTTATCTAGATTTTGGGTGTCAAAAATAGCTAAAAATGCTGTATTTTGGCTTAGTGATCGAGACCAATATGCCTTGAATAGGTGGCGCTGTTATAAAAAGATACCAGGTGGATATATCAATGAAATATTTTGTAAATGGAGATAACACCATAGGTGAATCTTCATGCAAAATATCACAAGGATTGGTTACATGTGCCTGTGGACTGTTTTGCATGGTTATCTGAGACAAGCACTTAAGAGCATGCTTGGGTTTCTTATAGATAATATTTATGTAGTCTTTTAGAGACCAGGCCCCGGGATCATGAAACAAACTTAGACTTAAGTCAAAATTTCAATCACCTATAAATTGTTTATTACTTGTCACCTTGAACTCTTAATTTGCAGAAACTAAAAATATTGATGAAACAATAATGAATAACAATTTTATTTGGAATGATTGACTTCACAATCATTTTATTGCAATAATAAGATTTTGACTTAAGCTTAAGATGTTTCATTGATCCCGGGGCCAGGTCTTCCAACAATCCGTAGGTATTCCTATGGCACTAATTGTGCCCCCTTATTGGCAGACTTATTTTTATATTCATATGAAGCAGAATTTGTACAGAAACTGTTACGGGATAAAAACAAAAAACTTGCCGTGTCCTTCAACTTACATATAGGTATATAGATGATGTTTATCAATTAACAATCATAATTTTCACAATTATGTCCATTTGATATATCCCGAAGAACTCGATATAAAGGACACCACAGAATCTGACATATCTGCTTCATATTTGGATATTTACTTAACATTGACTCTAATGCAGACTTGACAACTACATTTATTGATAAGCGTGATGACTTAACTTTGCAATCCGTCAACTTTCCTTTTCTATGTAGTAATATACCACTATCACCTGCTTATGGTGTGTATATCTCCCAGTTGATTCGATAGCAAGAGCATGCTATGCGTATGCGGACGTTTTAAAAGCGAGGCCAACTACTAAACAAAAAAGTGATGCTGCAGGGTTATAACGAAATCTCGTTTAAAGTCATCATTTCGCAAATTCTACGGTCGCCTATAATGACCTTGTTTGCGATTACAAATTATCACTAAGTCATATGTTGACGATTTGTTTCATACCCTTTATTAGACTGTCATTTTCTACTAGATTTGACTACGGGTAATTCCCGTTTACTTTATTTCGACTAAGGGCTCATCGGGCAGGGTGTGACCGGTCAGCAGAGGATGCTTACTCCTCCATGGCACCTGATCCTACCTTCGCTTTTTCGGAGGTCCGTGTTGCCCTACACTCGATTTTGTATGTTTTTGGATTGTGATTACGTTTTGACACAATGTAACTCGCCTTTTTGTATCAATGGGTCGCCTCGCTAATGTACTATTAGATAATAGGGCGTTGGATCGGAAGTGTCTCTGACAATATTGAAAAACGAAATGATACTAATTAACACTTCAAAAACAATACAGTATGACAGTTCTATTCTTGTTACAAAGCAGTCGTCGTACATTGTAACACTTACTGTAGTAATATATTGATATCACTCTGTAGAATGACGTCACGTTGCCATGTGCTTTAGTGATACCACTTTCCTTAATGATACTGACATAACTTTTTCTCGTAAGTTTAGTCTTTCTTTGTGTTAGTAGTGCATAGGCGAATGTAGGAGGGGGGGGGGGCAGTCCCCATTTTTTTGCGACCAAAATATATCAATATGCATATAAAATAAACTTTAAAAAGCCTATAAACCCAAGAGCTTCCGCGGGCCGAAAGTTTCATCCTAGACATCTATAGCCGCCCAGAGAGGTATAGCAGGCCTCCTTTTTCAAAGGACCCGCCCCCCTTTAGACAAATCCTGGATCCCACTGTACTGTAGTGTATATATGGCCACTATACTCATTTAATAAAAATACGTCCCAAAAATAAAAATTCAGTGCTGCAAATAAGAATGTAACACAAGTATTTATTATGATAACGCTAGGATCGAGCCTAAATGGCGTTTGTACCTCCTACCTCCAAAGTACATGCATACATTAGTCAACATTTGAGAAAGGTGAAGAACATTATCAATTTTGAATTTAAGAGAGAGGGAGGGGGGGGGGAGAATCACTACCAGATTTTTGACTAGAAGGAATTGGATACAGAGTTATATCTGTAACTTATTGATAAAAAGTATAAGTAATGGATTTGAATTACATATACTGCTCTTCACACATTCACTATGCCGAATATCCTTGGCGATTGACATAGAAATGAATCTAATATTTTTCGGGTGATGCAGGGATCACGAATTTTTAGACGTAAAAACTCATTCAATGCGCGAAGCGCATTGATGAAAAGTTTACTGTCTAAAATCTCGGTGATAGCGTGCATATCACCCGAAAAAATATATACAATTTATTTCTTATCATTTGATTTATTATTACAGCAACAAACAATGTCCATTAGACTTTACTTGGTGTTCAGGTACGTGACGAAAATCACCTCAATTCTTAAAAGGTGTTTAACCAATGAGAATCGGTGATAGGTGATCACGTGAAAATAAATAAATGATATAAGAATGTCATTCGCCGCTCATTCGCAATGATCGTGTAGCTATCGCTAGAGACTTCGTAATCACTCTCAAGTAATCGTTGCCGTTCGTGAGTTTTAACCGAATATTAGAAACATGCTCCTAATATTCGCAAGGAATTAAATTCTCAATCCAATCGTAATAATTCATATGCATTTTAAGCCAATCGTAGTATTGAACAAGCCATTTGCATTGATCGTAATACATTCATTTTATACTCGTCATAACTCGCAAACACTCGGTAAGGATTTCATAAAAGGTTTGGCAAATATTTTACGTCAATTATTTGTCACGATTGCCCACGGAATTTCAATCACCGGAATTCATTATTTCTGCTTGAGTTTTATTGCTTTTTTGTTCATGTTTTTTGTTTTGTTTTTTTTTTTTCTTTTTTTTTTTTGGTGGGGTTTTTTTTTGGTGGTTTTTTTTGTTTTTTGTTGTTTTTTTTGTTGGTTTTTTTTTGTTTTTTTTTTCATTTGGTCATCTTTGGTAGGACTACATGTAATTCTGTCGATTTCGCTCTGCCTTGACCCCTTCAGCTTTTTTCCCACCTCCCAGCATGAAAAACTAAATTAAAAACGAAGGTATTTGAAAAGAATGTTAAAAAAATCGCACACATGCTGTTTTATTCCGTTTTATTTTTAACTGATACTCGCAAGAATTCGTTAGACTGCAACAATTATCGCAAGCATTCATAAGGGTCGTAAAGGCATTTGTATCATTCAGAAATTAATTGTAAGAAATTCTTATTATTATTGCAAAAAAATCACAAGGTTCGTATGGAATTCATTTAAAGTCGTTAACACTCGTAAAGATGTGGTAAGACAGTTGTAAACGATCTTAAGCCTTGATTATTTTCAATATTTTAAAACCCCAATCTTGTTATTTCTGGCGAATTTCTTGCGGACAGCCAAACTTTTTCATTCGCCAAGGATATTCGGCATAGTGTGAGAGCAGCATATGACAATAACGCACATGTAAGAAGTAAAGGATAACAATCTTGAACTCCCCACTATGCTATGCTATTATGACATTGTCCTAAGAATACTACAAACATGCAGATTACACTTTCTTTTCAGCTTTGTTCATGACTAGAAAAAAGTCCAAATTGTGGCTTCATGCTACGAAAAAAGGCCATAAAAGCAAGATCATGGGCGTAGAACTGTTTTTAAAGGGGGGGGGGGGCAAAAAAAATCACTGAATGGGGTGTGGGAAATTTTCTAAAAAAATCACTGAATGTGGGGGGGGGCAAACTTTAATTAATATGGCAGGCAAAAAAAAAAAAGCTAGTATAGAACACCAAATGTGTGTGCGTGGAGGGGGGAGGGCAAACTTCTAAAAATCAACGAATGTGTGTGGGGGGGGGGGACTTCTACCTAGCCCCCCAACCCGGCTCCTACGCCATGAAGATGTAGGCTTTTCCTCTAGGATTTGTCGTAGTCTAGGCATGGAAGGTCAAAGATTGATATCTTTTACGTCTTACATGGTATTATTGTCATTGCTTGTGTGTGTGTGTTTCAAATGCATAATTTTATACAAAACATGTATATGATAAGTTACAGATACAACTTTGTCTTCCAATTCCTTCTAGTCAGTAGTCAAAACTCTGATCTTTTTCAACATGAACTTTGACCCTTGATACCTATATTGTGAATTTCCTCACACATACCCCCTCTCTCTTCTCTCTCTCTTCTCTCTCTCTCTCTCTCTTATTATCTCTCTCTCTCTCTCTCTCTTCTCTCTCTCTCTCTCTCTCTTCTCTTTTCTCTCTTCTCTTCAATTCAACTGTAGCAGTTGGTCTTTAGATCTCTCAAGTGTTGACTACTGTATACATGTACTTAGGATTAAGGTACAAACACCATTTAGGTCTCGATCCTAGCGTTACCATGATAAATCACTGTGTTACATTCTTATTTGCAGTACTGCATTTATTTATTTTTGGACGTATTTTTATTAAATGAGTATAGTGGCCATGTATATGTTACAGTAAGACTGTGTAACTATCGATTTCGCGAAATCCCTAAAACTTTCAGGGAATTCGTGAAATCACTGTTTCACTTAGCAATTTCATGAAGTCACTAAAAACTCTAGGTATTTCGTGAAATAACTGGAAATGAAAACTTCATTTTAAACAAAATTAATAGGTGCGATTACTGACTGATTATTAATATTATTAGCTAACTAGCTGCTCTGTTTGGTAATTTCATAATTGGTTGGTACTTTGATTTTCAAGGGGATGACCCTTAATGTTTGAAGAGTTTACTTTTGATGATCCCTTTAATGTGGTATAAAGTACTTCAGTGTGGTGATGTGGAGAAGCTACCAGATCAACCACTATACTATTCCACTATATAGAGGACATAATTATGATATCATCAGCAATAAGAAAATATATGGCTCCGATCATCCACGTACCTCAACAATCACGTGACTCTACACTAATTAAGTGTCATCTAATACTACACGTCCAGCTTTGCGTATGGAAGCCTTATTAATGAAATAAAGAAGACACTCCGACATACATGTGATAATTTTTCAACCACAAATCTGTACATGTACAATGCCTTTAAAAAGGTGTGATTTTGAGTGAAAAATCTGTACACAAGTTTGCAAAATGTGGTACAATATCTGTACAAAATGGTTTTAATATGTACATAAAAGTATTGCTTGCATTTTGTGTATGGAATAAAATCAAATTTAGGGGGCAATGACCATGATCTCACCAGTATTGACCTACTTTAGACACAGTGCAGAGCAGTTTTGTTTGTGATCTGCAAAGAATATGATCTTTAATTGAGTGAATTAAGTGTTAGACTAAATGTATAGGACTAAACCTGAAAATATGTACAGTTTACCATTTAGAATATGATATAAATCATATACGGTACCAATTTTGATGCACCAGATGCGCATTTCGACAAATTATGTCTCTTCAGTGATGCTCAAACCAAAATGTTGGAAATCCGAAACATGAAAGTAAAACTTCATAAAAGTGAACAATGTAGTGCCAAAGACTGGAGCCAAATACTTCGAAGGATCAGAGCTATGTCTGAGGGAGATAATCCTTAATTTTGATATGAATTTCTAATTTTACTATTGCAATTAAATACATATCCGTATTTTCTATTAACATAGTACATGTACATAGCAACTGGGCTGTAGAGACCCTCGGGGACTAACAGTCCACCAGCAGAGGCCTCGACCCAAGGGTCATAATATAAATCATATACGAATGAATTTAAATGTACAGGAAAATGTATGTTCCGTGAAATAAATCCCAGTCAGGGAATTCGTGAAATTACTGGGGCACCTTTCCAGTGATTTCACGAAATCCCTAGAGTTTTTAGTGATTTCATGAAATCACTAAGTGAAACAGTGATTTCACGAATTTCCTGAAAGTTTTAGGGATTTTGCGAAGTCCCTAGTTACACAGTCTTACTGTAACATATACAGTACAGTACAGTGACGGATCCAGGATTTGTTGAAAGGGGGGACCCGGTCCTTTGAAAAAGGGGGCCTGCTATACCTCACTGGCTAGATGTCTAGGATGAAACCTAAGTAAGGGCCCAGGGGCGAAGTTTCCGGTAGCTCTTGGGTTTATGGGCTTTTTAAAGTAATCTTAGCGAGTTTATTCAAGCTATAATTCTATATACATACTTGATAATATTGGTCACAAGAGGGGGGGCGGGGCTGATCCCCTCCTTCTAAAGTCGTATCACTAAAAGCACGGTGATAACTCTTTCTGTAGTAACATATTAAAATTTCGCATATTTTGTTAAATTCATGATCGTAATAATATCGGCACCGATCTACAAACTCTATATAATTTCAAGTAACATAGGTTCTTTTGAACCCGAATATAAAGGCAGGGAGAAAACTGTAGACACTTCTAAGCAATCCGCCACCCCGTGGGCCGCATAGAACCGCCACCCGAACGGCGCATCGAGTTTGAAGCATAGGATTGGTGCTGTTAAATTAGTCCCATAAATGGAACTTACAAGAGTAACCACATGACAGCAAAAGTTCTATGCATACTTCATAACTATCGATGATTAGCGAAGAAAAGACTCTCTAAGGGTCCTATTATTGTACTGAAATTTGCCATCACAATACATCTTCAGAGCCACGAAAAAGTGAGGAGGAATTTGAGAAAACAGAGCACTCTTGCAGGCCAGTTTTACAGCTCGCAGGTTGCTTAATTGATTGCTCCCTTCCGTGGAATATATTGTCATTGAACTAACGGTCTAGATGTATAAAAAATCTTTAGTTTACTCCACTTGTGTTCTCTTTTAGCGCTTCACAATCCGCCACCCCATGTGTCCGCATGTTCCGCACCCCTTATGTGCCGTTCTAGCCGGTGACTCTTCGTCGTAAAAACGTTCAGTCGTGTATTCCAGCATATTTTAGATTCAAGTCTACACCCTTTATTTCCTTTAAATATATTTTCACTATTACATCCAAACTTTTTAATTACAAGCAGACTCTACAGTGCCTAGATGTTGATCACCCTTATACTTAATACACCTACGTGTTCTTCCGTTCTGATATGTCTAATTCGGGATTTTAATATACTTTTTATCCATTCTGACAAGGATTAAGTTCTTTTTCATATTTGACCCATCGTCTGACATCATTCATAATGGCTATGAAGTTCTGACGTGATTTGAATGACCAAAGTTCTGGGAATTTATGACGTTGTAAAAATAACTTGTCTCAAGTCCTCATTTTCAACTATATTAACATCACCAGTAATGACATGTTCAGTTGGACTATAGTTGCAATTAAAACATGATTGTGATGTAAACCTTTTGTTTGAATTGTCCATTCTATAGGTTATTGTTGTGCTAACTCCATAATCTGTCCATTAAGTTACCTGTAAGTGTCTAATATACTTTTTGAAGAACTGTCCATTGGGTTTTTGTCCAATCAGAATGGACAGTTACAACAAATAGATAAAGATTGGAAGGTACCCATGGGGGAAAACAACAAATACATGAAATGTGTTTCCCTGCTTTGTTGCCCAAATTTCAAACAATGACATATCCCACCTCGCGTTCCGTTCTGTTTTCTTTCAGAGTCCTTTCTTCAATAACTTGTCTAATTAAGAAAGCGCTCAATATTTTCAATATCCAGGCTAGCATTCGTAAATTCCTCATCAGAAATGTTCGAAAATGAAGCCATCTTCAGATTGAAGTTTGTCTAATTTTGTGTTTTACTGTTTTCCGTTTGTAGGTCCAAAATGTCACTTTTAAAATATACCAACAGTATTTCACGCACCTTCAGTTTCCTTGAATTTTGACCGAGTTAAATACACTTTCTCCATAAGAGAAAGAGACATGCTTAATTTACAAAAGCGAACTTTCAATTGATTCAGAAACATTACATACTTGTATACAAATCTACCAAAGCCCACCTGTAAGTGACCATTCTTTAGACAAAGGCTTTTAAAGTTGTCATATACAGCATCTTGTAACACAACACATGTAGCCATTAAACAAAATGCAGAGGACCATTAATCTCCATTGCATGTATGCTAGCTACCTTGGACAATTCATTCTGGACTCTGAAGTAGATATTAAGAGCATGCTTGGGTTTCTTATAGATAATATTTATATAGTCTTTGGAGACCATGTCTTCCAACAATATGTTGGTATTCCTATGGGCACTAATTGTGCCCCCTTATTGGCAGACTTATTCTTATATTCATACGAAGCAGAATTTGTTCAAAAACTGTTACGGGATAAAAACAAAAAAACTTGCCGTGTCCTTCAACCTTACTTATAGGTATATAGACGATGTCTTATCAATTAACAATCATAATTTTCACAATTATGTCCATTTGATATATCCTGACGAACTCGAAATAAAAGACACCACAGAATCTGACAGATGTGCTTCATATTTGGATATTTTACTTATTATTGACTCTAATGACACACTGACAACTACATTATATGATAAACGTGATGACTTTGACTTTGCAATCGTCAACTTTCCTTTTCTATGTAGTAATGTACCACTATGATTACGTTTTAATACTTTTTTACTTCGCCATTTTATACAATACACATTTATTTAATTCCATCCCACAATAAAGAAAATCATGTTTTAAGTAGGAGAAAGGCCTTATACTCTCCATCGTACGACCCTCGATTAGTTCTTTCTCTCACAGAATGGGCAGTTTTAGGCCTTTTTCCTTTACGTAGACGAAGAACAAGAACACTTAGGTGGATTAAACATAAGATTGTCAATATCTAGGCACTGTAAAGTTTGCTTGTAAGTAAAAAGTGTTGATGCAATAGTGTATGTACATGTATATTTATATGAAATGCAGGTATTGAACTTGAATTGGAAGTATGCTGGAATAAAGAAATGAACTTTTTATGACGAATAATGTTGCTTAGTTTTACGGCATCTATTCCTTAAAGTTATAAATAAATAACAGTATGACATTTAACTTCGGACATGACAAAGCCCAGACTTTTTGCTACCCTTTTATCAAAGATACAGAAAACAAATTCAGTGTATTTGGTGGGAGTTTTTTGCAGTATCATCTAGTTCAAAGCTTAAGTTACTACAACTTGTACATTAAGAGATATAGGCTCCTAAATATAAAAATCCTGTAGGAGAATGGGGGGATTTTTTATCCTATTAAAATCCTATCATCCTATGGGAGAAAAAATCCTAACAGGATAAAAACTCCTATGAATTTCAGTACGATAATTAATCCTATAGAAAATGAATTTTAATTAAATGTCCCAAATAAATCCCAAACGATAAATTATTCCATTGTTAGTAGACAACATATGATATTAAATCCAATCAATTATTGTTATTAGTTAGGACTATATCTATTTGGGACATTTAATTCTAATTCATTTTCTATAGGATTAATTATCATACAAAAAGTATCAAATATGCGACGTCTTCCTTTATTCTTTGAAATACTTAATTCTAATCCAAATTCCGTTCTTGTGTAACAACCCCTTCCCAAACATGCTACGCCAATATCAACGACCAATTTGCAAAATTGTCAAACATCATTTTTTAAATCATGGCGTTTGTTAAAATAGGAAATTAAATCAATTTTCAAATCATAGCTTTTGTTAAAACAGGAAAATCATTTTTTTAAACATGAAATGTGCTGAACAATATATGTAATAATTTCTATCACAGACACTCTCGGATATTCTGCAGTGTCATTGAATGACGTCCATGTTTTACATATTACCTTATTTGTACTGTTTACGTATTGGCCTGCACGCGCAGCTTATTTACAACACCAACGTCTTCAAATATCCTTAAAACAAATTATTCTATAATTACAAAAGGAAGCCTTCGTTATTTTTGAATATTTTTTCCCTTGATAACGAAGGTACAATGTTTATACATGTAGAAGAAGACATAACCCAAACTTAAACTCATTTTACAATTGAGCTAATCCTTGGGAATAGATAAGAGAGATTGTTGAATGAAATTCATGTCACGATCAGTGTTAAGGACCACCTATCGACGAACATATTGCATAACCTTGACTATAGTGCATCGAGTTCGTTGCAACTTTCGTTTTTGTTACACAAGTCGTAGAAAAGTTTTTACGAGCCCTTTAATTGTGCCATACCTAATCAAAAGCATAATTGATAGCGCACAATATTACACGTCATTTTTCTTTGTCTAACTCCTTTCCTGCATGTGCATGCATGCCAATTCTAATATCAAGAAGATGGTTTATTGTTTGAAAACATACATCAATTGACATATGAATGAAAACTATAATTATTAGTGTATAAAGCGTCGTCAATATATCGAAGTGTCGAATTATAGGCCACCTCTAAAGATTTCTTTTTTTTTTCATGTAGAAGCCTTTGAATGAATTCTGCCCCATAAGAATATTTATAAAACAAGTCACCTAACAAAGGATCACAATTCGTGCCCATTGGAATTCCAACAGAATGTTGGAAGATATGTTCACTAAAATCTACAAAGATATTGTCAATTAGGAATTCCACCATTGCTTTGATGTAAAGGCAAAGATAACGAACAGCTATCACTCTCGTAAGTCCTAAATAGAATACAAAAACAAGAGTTGGGCAATCACGGACCCCTGGACACACCAGAGGTGGGATCAGGTGCCTAGGGGGAGTAAGCATCCCCTGTTGACGGGTCACACCCGCCGTGAGCCCATAGTCTTGATCAGGTAAACGGAACAGTCCGTAGTCAAATCAGTGTGTGAAAAACGGCTTAACAATGGCTATGAAACACATCAGACAGCATTTGACTCAATGACAGGCCACACTGGCAACCCAAATTGTCACAACGACCATAGAATTTACGAAATGCAGCCTTTAAACGTGACTGTTGAAACCCCTGCAATAACAACTTGTCTGTAAGTAGCTTGCCTCGATTCAAAAACCGACCACACGCAGAACAAGCTCTTGCGCATCGAACAAGTCGAGAGACACACACACCATATGCAGGTGATGATGGAACACTGCCACACAAACATGGGAAGCCGACGATGGAGAAGCCAGTTTGCCGTTAATGTCAATGTTCAGTAAATTATCCAAGTACGAAGCAGACATGATTTCCTGATAATGTGAACATTTTACCGCGATGCGGGATATATGTTTATTCCTGCTTGGAAACACGTTCAATAAAAACAGGGTATATGTTTATCCCTGTAGTAACCTTATTTCACTTATCCCAGGAACATATGTATATTTCCTGGTCGTCATCTCATTCCATAATCCAACGTTTGTGCGGATATGATTTGGATTGTTTTCAAATTACTTACTAATTTTAAATCTGTCTTTTATTCTTTTGTTTGCACCTATAGAGGTTGTACACTCGTGTTTTAGTATGTAATTGTTTGCATCTTTGCGGCCTGCCTTTCTCTCTACCCTCCCTCCTTCTCCTTGGGTCTGAACTATGATTAAAAAAGGTCTCAATCAAAGATTCATGGCGATTGTCTTTGCCACACCGCGATACGTGATCTATTGGATCAATGATTAAATAACTACTCATGATATCAACTATAGTTAATTTGTAAATTCTTAAATCATAATGTTGGTCAATTTATCTATCGAGTACAAATATCACTATTTTCATCTAATATCTATTGTGCAAATCATTATGATTATCTATTATTTCTACTTATATAACCTATTCATATATTTCTATATAATATATAAATTTCAGTTCCTTTCGTATATAAAGTCACAGCTAGTCGGCAAAGTGGATCAATACATTACACTATGAACCTTCGATTCTTTCTTTTCATACTATCTTTTGGGTAATGTACCAAAGAGATGACGTCGACATGGTCGTACATGTATGACTTACATATAATAGATTTATAATTGGTTTCAAACCACACTTCGATCCGGGCGAAATCAAATTATGTTAACATAATATCCAAAGAGTCATCGAAGCGCCATGAATATCACTTCAGAGTACATGTGCATATAATCAGAGCTGAGTTAAATGAAGTAATTTTTAGAATGACTGGTCACTAGATATGAATCTCTTCTTTTTACATTTTTGTTGAAGAAGCAACTGTCTATAGTGTTAAAAAATCTAGTCTTTAATTTATTCTAAGGAATGAGAAGATATATGTTTTGATGTTGTTGATTTCATAAAAGTTCTTAGATTTCAAATTTACTAGATTTTTAAAAAAAGATTTTTATCAGAATCCACATTTGATTTTTACCACTTCTGGCATATGTTGTTTCACAATATGTTTGAACTTGGTCAATCACAGCCATTACTACTTTCGTGAGGACTATTTAAAGACAAGGTCTTGGTGGAATATTTGTTAGATCCAGTAATGTATCTTTGAAAGGGTTTTTATGAAGTTTTGGAATCCAGTATAGGTGAGGTAATTCATATTCATCCGTCAAATTTACTGCGATATATTGAAAATATGTTTAAAACTGGAACATGATGTTGAGAGATCAGTTGGAGTGCAATTACGATTAACGAATGTAGAGTTGGTACCAAGCTCGTTTAAATGCAGTTGTAGTAATGAGCCTTACAGCAAAGACAACAGTCTTACAAGCTTTGTCAGCTGAAACCAAACGATATTCCTTATATAACTTATTTAATTATTTAATCACTTGGTTTACGAAACACAGAAGGATAGACTGCACATTTTTGTTCGTATTTGCCTATTTCGATCTTATTTAATTATTTAATCACTTGGTTTACGAAACACAGAAGGATAGACTGCACATTTTTGTTCGTATTTGCCTATTTCGAGATTTTTTTTAATTTTTTTTTTTTTTACATGTATTTGATTTATTCTAAAAAGATACTAGTATCAAGTTCTTCCTGTTCATATTTGGCCTATCCTTTGGGATAATATTCAACAGGATTCATAATGGAGATGAAGTTCTGATGTCAATTGAATGATCGAGGTTTTCTGAATTTAAGACCTTTTAAGTTTTAAAAGTAATCTCAGATCCCCATTTTCAACTATATCAACATCACTAGTAATGACATGTCCAGCTGGACGATAGTTGAAAGAAGACTAAGAACAAGAACATGTAGGTGGATTAAGTATGTCAACATCTGGGCACTGTAGAGTTTGCTTGTAATTAATTTTTTTTAGATGCAATAGTGGAAGTATATATTTGTAGACTTGTAGACTTGTGTAGACTTGAATTGGCAGTATGCTGGAATATTTATGACGGAAGAATGTTGTTTTATGTTTACGGCATCTATTCCTTTGTTAGTACATTTCAGTTAAGGAACGTAGTAAGATTCGGAAGAATTACTATCCGTAATCCGCGGTAGTGTAAAGAGCCTGTGAAAGGCAACATCAATAATTATAGCATTCAATCTATATTCTGGTATTGAAAGAATGTAAGTTTGAACTAGCTTTTGACATCTTTTAATAACTCATTTAAAATTTTATTAGAAGTGTATTTGTAAGAAACATAGGATGTAGGCTTGAACTTGTGATATGATGGAATAAAAGACTGAGCATTCTCATGATGAAGAATGTTGCTTATGTTGATGGCATCTCTTCCATTGCTGATACGTTTATTTTAAGGAACTGACGATGTGATTTGCAAGGATATTATCCGTAACCCACGGGCAACATCCAAAATAATGGACTTCAATCTGCATTCTGGTGTTAAATAAAGTATGATTTTCTTTATACGTTTCTTCAAACAGCGCATGAACAATTTCCAGTGGAACATGATAATATTTTTTGTTATTATGATGTAGACCTAACTGTCTGTTGGCGTAAGGTAAAAGAGAAGTAAGGCATCGCGGATATTTGTTTGTTTTATTGTTTGAACAATGTCAATGACTACACTGACAGCTTTGTATCTTTGTGTTTTGGGGAAAAGTTGCATGAAATGTAAAAAAATAAAAAAATACGACTTTAAAAAAATCTTATATCCAAAGTTTTCTGACTTAAATTTTGATATCGAAGATCCATAACAACACAGAGGGATCCGGAAAACATTTCAGATAGGAGTGTTGAACTTTCGATGGTACCATTCCTGCCTAATGTAGAGATTAGCAATGATGTTTCCTCCAAAAGTGCGTGTTTAATTTTTGTGAGTCAGGACAAGTGAGTGCAATATGTAAGCCCTTGGGATATATGGAAAGGTGACGACAGCGAACAGTGATTAATCTCAAAATAAAACTCATCAAATCAATTTTGTGGTTATCAATTACTTATTTCCTTTAAAATAAGCACACAAAAAACTTGTGAGATGCCACAAGCATGGGCGTCGCCATTAGTGTACAAAATTGATATCACAGACACGTTTTGATTGGATGTCCTTGATAGTCTGAATAGGTGATACAACTTATTATTCGAGAAGGTTATGCTAGTATTGTTCATTGATAATAAATATTAAAATGGAGCCACACAAGGCAGGACTTGGGGACTTCTAAAAGAAAAAGAAATCAAATCGAGATTTGTTTTAGGTTCAGCTTATACTCGAAAAAGAGGTGATTAATTGTTAATAAACGATGAAATAGAGCGCGACGTTAATCGTGAACGAAGTTGTAATGAATGGATAAGATACTGTGAGTTGCTTTTAAAATAAATATTTACGTATCCATTTACCGATAAGATTGATAAACAAATCTAATTTTCCTTTTTGTTTTTAGTTTGATAACATAGATTCGTATGTTATACGTATATACTTTGGACAATATGCAATTTCAAGCATTTGACATGATTCCATTATCTAACTAGGCAAGACCTTGGCCGTTCAAAACTTAGCATGTGCCATCCCACTCCACTGATAACTTTTCGACCAGCCATGTTCTTCGCTGTGATATTGTTTTCGATAGCAGGGATCTCATTCAGTAAGTGTTCAAATGAAAATGTACTAAAGAAATCAACAAATTATCATTATCAATATACTTTCATATCATCTTTCCTTCATAAGTATCGAAATTCGTTTTCCAAGAAAAAAAATAGGTTGTGCAGACTCGAAGAGGTGTATAATTTCCGGCATAATCAATAATTTAGAACTGCAGCCAAAAAACCGAAAGATGAACAATACAGAAGAACTTGTGTTATATGCAAATTCCACAATAGTGGTGGTATTAATTGAGTTTTCTTAGAATATAGGCGTTGAATGTATAATGAAAATGTGATACTCTGTCTGCTTGTCTCAGAAAACTCAAGAACGCACGTGCACTCTACTTACTAGCTGTAAGGGGAAAATACTCAGATCATAAAGAATACGAATGAATTTATTACAGCAAATGCTCTGAACAGAAGGGGACATCACCTACCCCTTATCAGCTGCCCTTCTTGTGAGCATCATGTGTGCGACTTGAGTAATACGATGCAATGCGAAGTTTGTCAAATAAATATTCCCCACCAACATCAGCCTCCACAGGATGTCAAATGTGTGCACGTAAGTCACCTTAAATCTATTCACATTTTCCAGTTATTTAAGTACTTTTCGATTCTTTAAAACTTAGAAACTCTTCAACATCATGCGATGAAGTGATATTATGTCGTAATACTAAAATGTCTTAGAACAGATGTATGCAATTAAAAAAAATAGTTTCAAAGTTTGGCGAAGGAATAGATTCCGTAAATTTGTATGCAAAACATAATCATTTCATTACTGAAAATAATGTGTGTTCCTTGAAAGAAATAAATGAGAAACCCAGAATGGTCAAAAATATATACGTTGCACTTAATCATTTTAGTTTATTCTTTTTCTTAAACACACCAACAGGCTGGACATTGCCATGAAGACAACCACAGTTATTGCTGTGATACCCAGGCATGCGTAGTAAGATTACCGTATTTTTATTGTTTCCCGTAGAATAGGAATAAGAGAGACAGGAATCGGATCTCCAAAAGCAAAATTCTATAATGTAATTGCAATTTTAGATCCATATTTGGACATTTAACAGAGCGACGACTACAACCAAACAGCATCCATGCCAAACAACAGGTTCTTCTCTCTCTCTTCTCTCTCTTCTCTCTCTCTCTCTCTCTCTCTCTCTCTCTCTCTCTCTCTCTCTCTCTCTGGGAATGATGATGAAATATTCCCTCTAAATACTTAGCGCAAAACAACATATCAATTTGATATATTTATTCGTAGCCATCATTTA
>CAJDSM010000730.1:0-18371 GCA_903981925.1 Ostrea lurida | reverse complement strand
TACTTCCTTATACTCTTGCGTCAAAACAAAATGAACGTGCGGAAGTTGGTTCTGATAGCAAAATCAAATTTACACATGAAGACTGATACGGATTGACGAAGTCCACAATAACCACCATAACAGCTGTGGACAATGCGCAAATGATCTCCAAAATACAGAGTATGCAGAGATTGATTTATCCATGCTTATAATGCGATGCTTATTCATCAGTAGGCTAATTTCATAATTGTGACAAGACAAGCTTTGATAATATGGCTACGAATAATATATCAAAATTGATATGTTGTTTTGCGCTAAGTATTTAGAGGGAATATTCTCATCATCCATTTCCTTCCAGAGAGAGAGAGAGAGAGAGAGAGAGAGAGAGAGAGAGAGGACGAGAGAGAGAGAGAGACGAGAGAGAGAGAAGAGAGAGAGAACCTGTTGTTTGCATGGATGCTGTTGGTTGTAGTCGTCGCTCTGTAAAATGTCCAAATATGGAATCAAAATTGGCAATTACATTATAGAATTGCTTTTGAGATCCGATTCCTGGTTCTCAATTCTATTACGGGAACAAAAAAAAACGTAATTTACTACGCATGCCTGGGTATCACAGCATAACTGGGTTGTCTCATGGCAATGTCCAACCTGTTGGTGTGTTTAAGAAAAAGAATAAATCTAAAATGATTAGTGCAACGTATATATTGTTGACCATTCTGGGTGTTCTCATTTATTCTCTTCAAGGAAACACACATTTTTCAGTAATGAAATGAATTATGTTTTGCATTCAAATTTACGGAATCTATTCCTTCGCAAACTTTGAAACTATTTTTTTAATTGCATATCATCTGTTCTAAGACATTTTAGTATTACGACATAATATCACCTTCACTCGCATGATGTTGAAGAGTTCTAATGTTTTAAAAGAATCGAAAAGTACTTAAATAACTGAAAATGTGAATAGATTTAAGGTGACTTACGTGCCAACACATTTGACATCCTGTGGGAGGCTGATGTTGGTGGGAATATTTTTTGACAAACTTCGCATTGCATCGTATACTCAAGTCGCACACATGATGCTCCAATAAGGGCAGCTGATAAGGGGTGGTATGTCCCTGTTCAGAGCATTTGCTGTAATTAAATTCATTCGTATTCTTTATGATCTGAGTATTTTCCCCTTACAGCTAGTAAGTAGAGTGCACGTGCGTCTGAGTTTTCTGAGACAAGTCAGGACAGAGTATCACAATTTTTTTCATTTATACATTCAACGTCCTATATTTCTAAGAAACTCAATTAATACCACACTATTGTGGAATTTGCATATAACACAAGTTCTTTCTGTATTGTTCATCTTTCGGTTTTTTGTGCTGCAGTTCTTAAATTATGAATTATGCCGGAAATTTATACACTCTTCGAGTCTGCCACAACCTATCATATGGAAAACGAATTATCAGAACTTATGAAGGAAAGATGATATGAAAAGTATATTGATAATGATAATTTGTTGATTTCTTTTAGTACATTTTCATTTGAACACTAACTGAATGAGATCCCTGCTATCGAAAACAATATCTAAGGCTGAAGAACATGGCTGGTCGAAAAGTTATCAGTGGAGTTGGTGGCACATGCTAAGTTTTGAACGGCCAAGGTCTTGCCTAGTTAGATAATGAATCAATGTCAATGCTTGAAATTGCATATTGTCCAAAGTATATCGTATATACGAATCTATGTATCAAACTAAAACAAAAGGAAATATTAGATTTGTTTATCAATCTTATCGGTAAATGGATAACGTAAATATTTATTTTAAAAGCAACTCACAGTATCTTATCCATTCATTACAACTTCGTTCACGATTAAACGTCGCGCTCTATTTCATCGTTATTAACAATTAATCACCTCTTTTTCGAGTATAAGCTGAACCTAAAACAAATTCGATTTGATTTTTTTTCTTTTAGAAGTCCCAAGTCCTCGCTTGTGTGGCTCCATTTTAATATTTATTATCAAGTGAACAATACTAGCATAACTCCTTCGAATATAGTTGTAATCCACCTATTCAGACTATCAGGACAATCCAATCAACGTGTCCTGTGATATCAATTTTGTTTTGCACCTAATGGCGACGCCTATGCTTGTGGCATCTCACAAGTTTTTTTGTGTGCTTATTTTAAGGAAATATAGTAATTGATAACTCACAAAATCTTTTTGTTATTTGGATGAGTTTTATTTTGAGATTATCAGCTGTATCGCTGTTCGTCACCTTTCTCATATAGTCCAAGGGCTTCCATATTGACTCACTTGTCCTGATCACAAAAATTAACACGCACTTTGGAGGAAACATCATTGCTATCTCTACATTAGCAGAATCGGTAACCATCGAAAGTTCAACACTGCCTATCTGAATGTTTTCCCGGATCCCTCTTGTTTGTATGTATCTTCGATATTCAAAATTTAGCAGAAACCTTTGGATATAAGATTTTTTTAAAAGTCGTATTTTTTTATTTTTTTTACATTCATGCAACTTTTCCCCAAAACACAAAGATACAAAGCGTCAGTGTAGTCATTGAACATTGTTCAACCAAAAACAAACAAATATCGCGATGCGCTTACTTCTCTTTTACCTTACGCCAACAGACAGTTAGGTCTACATCATAATAACAAAAAAATATATCATGTTCCACTGGTAAATTGTTCAGCGCTGTTTGAAGAAACGTATAAGAAATCATACTTTATTTTAACACCAGAATGCAGATGAGTCCAATTATTTGGATTTGCCGTGGTTACGGTAATAATCCTTGCAAATCAACATCGCAGTTCCTTAAATAAACGTATCAGCATGGAAGAGATGCCATCAACCAAAGCAACATTCTTCATCATGAGAATGCTCAGTCTTTTATTCCAAGTTTCAAGCCCTACATCCTATTTCTTACAAATACACTTATAAAATTTTAAATGAAGTATTAAAAGATGTAAAGCTAGTTCAAACTTACATTCTTTCAATACCAATATAGATATGCTATAAATTATTGATGCTTCTTCACAGGCTCTTTTACACTACCCGGATTAGGATAGTAATTCCTCCGATCTTACTACGTTCCTTAACTGAAATGTTAAAAGGAATAGATGCCGTAAACATAAACAACATCTCGTCATAAATATCCAGCATACTGCCAATTTCAAGTCTACACAAGTCTATCAAGTCTACACATATTAAAACTTCCCATATGCATTAAAAAAAATTAATTACAAGCAACTCTACATTGCCCAGATGTTGACATAACTATCACCTACTTTTTCTGTTCTAGTCTTCTTTCAAACATCGTCCAGCTGGAATGTCATTACATGATGTTGATAAGTTGAAAATGGGATCCTGAGATTACTTTAAATAAAAGGTCTTAAATTCAGAAAACCTGATCATTCAATGACATCAGAACTTCACTCCATTATGAATCCTGTTGAATTATCAAAAGGAAGGCCATATGAACAGAAGAACTTGATACTGTATCATTTTTTAGAATAAAATCAAATATCATGTAAAAAAATAGCTCGAATATAGGCAAATCGAACAAAAATGTGCAGATCTTCCTTCTGTGTTTCGTAACCAAGTGATAATAATTAAATATAGTTATATTAAGGATATCGTTTGGTTTCAGCTGCCAAAGCTTTGTAAGACTGTTGTCTTTGCTGTAAGGCTCATTTACTACAACTGCATTTAAACGAGCTTGGTACCAAGCCTCTACATTCGTTAATCGTAATGCACTCTCAATGATCTCGTCACACATGTTCCAGTTTAAACATATTTTTCTAATATATCGCAGTAAATTTGACGGATGAATATGAAACTTACCTCACTATACTGGATTCCAAAACTTCATAAAACCCTCAAGAATATTAACGGATCTACAAATATCACCATAGCCCAAGACCTCCTTAGTCTTAATAGTCTCACAATTTAAAGTAGTAATGGCTGTGACTTGACTCAGTTCAACGATATTGGAAACAACATATGCCAGAAGTGGTAAAAATCATGTGATTCTGTATAAAAAATCTTTTTTTTTTTTTTTTAAAATCTAGTAATTGACATCTAAGAACTTATGAAATCAACAACATCATACATATATCTCTCTTTATTCCTTAGATAATTAAAGATTAGATTTTTTACACACTAATGACAGTCTTCTTCACATCGTAAAAAGAAAGATTCATATCTATGACGTATATATAATTGTCTTTATATATGCCTCTACAGTAAATTACACTTAGTGCTATCAATGGAGAGTAAACGGTAATCCATAAAACAAAGATTTCAGCAAATTTGTTAATACAATTATATGCGAAGTTGAAAGAAAAGACCACTATAGTTTGTGACTAACTTCTGTTTTCATACGTGAGCGTGTGTTCTGCGTATGATCAATTTTAAATTGATGTAATTTTGCTACAAGAAACACATTACGCAGAGAAATTTAAAGAAAATAATTTGTTTGGAATGGTATTTCCATCCACAACTTTTCTGATTCTTCCTATAGTAGAGGAGTTTCTATAGTATTTTGAAAGGAACCTGATGTGAATATTCTTAATATAAACATATCTGAGGAAGCTAGAACACTTTTAGTGAATGTTAAGACATAAGACCATCTTTAGAATTACGTTTATTAATATGTATGCACCTAATGATGAAAATGCACGAATGTATTTTTAATACGCTTAAATCGTTCAAAACAATATACTCTTCAGATGGTAGTAAAACAATGTAACTGCAATTTTGAAAAGAAAAATGATAAATCACATGAATAATTATTTGAAATTATAAATAAGTTAGATCTTGTTGACCTTTGACACCACAAACATCCTGAGATAAATGTTATTTAAAAGGGGAAATAATTAAAATGAGGCAGGCTCCTAACAAATTTTTAAATGTTGGTTATAGGAATTTTAACAGTTTCGTTTAAAGTCAGCATTTCGCAAATTCTGTGGTCGTCATAATTATTTAATTTGCAATACAAGCTACATGTCCCGCTGGACTGATTGCTGTCTGTCGTGTTACATTGCAATTGTAAGGCCGTTCTTTACCTATGGATTACACCGTCTACCTGATCAGTATATAGAACTCAAAATGGATGTGACCGATTAATGAGAAATGCTTATTTCCTTTGAGCACCTAACACCCTCTTTTGTATGCCCATTGCTCTTTTTTGGCCTTTTTGATTTAAAAAAAGGTTGTTTTTGAGATTGTTTGCTGTCTACATTTGTTCATGCACTGCAGAGTATATCTGAAAAACAACTTAAACTTCCAAAGCGTGGTCATTTTTGAAAACATTGGATTAAGCTTTGCTTCTTGTGTCTCATAACCATTGTTAATCCGTTTTTCACACACTGATTTGACTACGGTTTGTTCCGTTTACCTGATCAAGACTGGGCTCACGGCGGGTGTGACCGGTCAACAGGGGATGCTTACTCCTCCTAGGCACCTGATCCCACCTCTGGACAAAGTGGTGTGTCCAGGGGTCCGTGTTTGCCCAACTCTTGTTTTTGTATTCTATTTGGGACTTACGAGATTGTTCACTGTTCGTTATCTTTGTCTTTAGATAAAAAGAATTTCAAACCACTTGTTAAATTATATCGAATTATATACTAGTTGATTTACGTAGAAAGATGCTTCAGTTAAGCGGTGAAAGTTTTACATCGTACATGTATATACCTCTACAATCGAACTCCCCTTCCATTTTTAGGAGAGTGAACCTAAAGTGATAAGAATAATCAGTGTTCAAGATAAAACCACAATTCACCAGAAGTAGGCATATATTTTGATGACGTTGTTTCTTTTATCTGCAAATCAAAGATTCCTGTATCATGTATACTCCCTTGACTTGTAATATTGAAATAGAGAACAATATGTCATCGTCAGGTTGCCAAATTGTCCATGGATGAATTTGGCCGAATTTTTAATTATTCATGTATGTATATTGTCAAATACTTCTCGTAATTTGTCATGTGTACCTTGAAAGTTAGACTAATAAGTTCTTTACCCTAATATAAATTCACAACTATATATGTTTTGTTATGGAAGTGGCAATGTATTGAAAAATATGAGTGATATTCCTGTTGGCGAGAAAAACAATTGTGAATATTCAGTTCTAAGTGTATTTTTTAAAAGGTGGACACGTTGAGTATACTTGGTTGGTAAGAAGCCGCTTTGCCATACTGAAAATGGTGCTTGATATACCAGGTTTTCTTAAATGATGCTGGGTTTAGAAGGATTAGAGGCTCATGGGCCACACAACTCATCTGATTTACCAATTTCCGACATTAATATAAAAAAATACGAATTTCTAGTCGTTGGGAAAGAAGACGCATATTTTGTTAGAAACCACTCTGATTGCTCACACAAGTACTCTGAAGTAGGTAGCAAGAGCATGCTTGGGTTTCTTATAGATATATTTATGTAGTCTTTGGAGACCATGTCTTTCAACAATCCGTTGGTATTCCTATGGGCACTAATTGCGCCCCCTTATTGGCAGAATATTTTTATATTCATATGAAGCAGAATTTGTTCAAAACTGTTACAAGATAAAAAATTGCTGTGTCCTTCAACCTTACATATAGGTATATAGATGATGTCCTATCAATGAATAACCATAATTTTCACTATTATGTCCATTTGATATATCCCGACGAACTCAAAATAAAGAACACCATAGAATCTGACATATCTGCTTCATACTTAGATATTTTACTACATTATATGATAAGCGTGATGACTTTAACTTTGCAATCGTCAACTTTCCCTTTCTATGTAGTAATATACAAATATCACCTGCTTATGGCGTGTATATCTTCCAGTGGATTATATACGCAAGATGCTATGCGTATGAGGACTTTTAAAGCGAGGCAAACTACTAACAAAAAAGCTGATGTTGCAGGGTTATAACGAATCTCTTTTAAAGTCATCATTTCGCAAATTCTACGGTCGCTATGACCTTGTTTGCGATTACAAATTATCACTAAGTCATACGTTGACTGATTTTTTTTATACCATTTGTTAGACTGTCAGTTTCTACTAAGATTTGACGACGGATTATCCGTTTACTTTATTTTGACTGAGGGCTCACGGCGGGTGTGACCGGTCAGCAGAGGATGCTTACTCATCCATGGCAGCTGGTCCTGTCTTTCGCTTTTGTCGAGGCCCGTGCCGCCCTACACTCGACTTTGTAAATGTGGGGTTTTTTTTGGATTATGATTACGTTTAACACGATGTTAACTTCGCCTATTTATATTCACATTAGATCCCTTCACTATTTTAAACCAAGAACCTTTGATCAGCAACTGTGCACAGTAATTAGTGGGATATTATCGTAATGTGTTAATGTAAAGGCAAATATAACGAACAGTGATCAATCTCGTAAGTCCAAAACAGAATACAAAAACAAGAGTTGGGCAAACATGGACCCCTGGACACACCAGAGGTGGATCAGGTGCCCAGGAGGAGTAAGCATCCCCTGTTGACGGGTCATATCCGCCGTCTTGATACAATGAATTATAAACATACAAGTAGGAATTCTAAATAATTATGTAGGGCATATGTGATCTTTACTGCAAACATTCTATGTTGTTTAGTTCATTGAAACATAAATACCTCTTTATGCGAATACTAATTAGCCAATTTGTATATCCAAATTGACGAGTTCAATCCAATTTCTGAAACTCTGCTTTGTTTTCAAAAATGTATTTGAATATTTTGTTACGAATTCCCACGTTACCTTTGTTTAAACCATCAATGCCATAATTCTAAACATCGAGGACATTTGCATTACAAGTTTGTTAATCCTGGCGTGTTGTTCCAGTGAAACAAAATTGAATGACATGAATCCATTTTTTCTGTTTCCTGAAAAAGGCGATTTGTCATTCAATTCAAATTCAATTTACCAAGAATGTTTGATGACAAGTTTAGTTTAAAATGTGGGAGTGAGTCTGGATTGAAAAGAGACAGACGATACGCAACCACTGAAGGGAAAAGGTTAACTTGAAAGTCGCTCATAAGTCTTGAAGAAAGTAGCTATGTGAAAGGTTAACAGACAGACGACAAAGATAGGACGACGACCAAACAATGATGAGAACATTTCGTGCCATGTGAGCAAGTAATGGGATTTAATTCTTTTCAAATAATTTGATTTTTTAGGAACGCTGTGATCCTAACCATAGTCTTTGCTGTAAAGAAGAAACATGCATAGGTAATAGTTTTCAGAATTAACGTTCTCTAGAAAATAATAAAATATTATTTATCAACTCCAAATGGATGTCTGCTGACTAGCGTTCACAGCAAAAACACGACTATATAATATTGTGAATATTTTCTTGTATGGTAACCCTATTATGTTCATTCAATTAAGAGATACAAAAGATGTTGAGAGAATGAGATGCTATAACTCTAAGCAAGGAAATCGTAAAGAATGTCTGTTTTCTATGAAATCTAAAACATCAGACATGTTAGATCTAGCGAGTATAAACATCTCTAAAATTTCATATGCATTTTTCATAGAGAGACACATCTCGGGGTATTTAAAAAAAAACTAATTAAAACTGAGCTTTTAACATATCTGGATTTGTGTTGTCTCTAAATTCATTCGATACTTCAACGAGATAATAATGATGTCTTGAAAACAGCTCCTGTTCTATGATTGTGCGTTTTCGCTGTTTTATCATTTCATCTCTTTCAGCTCAAGCTTTTGGTGGGTTTTATCCTCCTTTGACACAGCCAAGTATCACAACGGTGGCACACAATGCTGTCCACGTCACAACCCAACCAGCTGGTAGCACGCATCATCGTAAGGCTACATACAAAAAGTTGATGTTATAGGAGTTTCAGCAATATCGTGTAAAGTCAGCATTTCGCAAATTCCACGGTCGTTAAAATGATCTAGTTTCTCAATGCAACTTGCCATGGGGTTGAATGCTGTCTGATATGTTTCATAGAAGTTGTTAGGTCATTCTTTATTCATTTTATTAGCTCACCTGAGCTGAGAGCTCAAGTGAGCTTTTCTGATCGCCTGTTGTCCGTCGTCCGTCTGTCCGTTCGTTCGTTAACTTTTCACATTTTCGACTTCTTCTCAAAAACCACTGGGCCAAATTCAACTAAAATTAATACAAATCATTCTTGAGTAAAGGGGATTTAAGTTTGTTCAAGTGAAGGACTAGGCCTCCATCAAAGGGGAGATAATCACGAAAATGCAAAAATAGGACACTGGGCCAGAAAAGAGGAAATTTATATGAAAGTTTTTTGATGTATTGGAGATTCAAGTTTGTTCAAATAATGACCACGGGGGAATGGTGAGGCCACAATCGGTGATCAAAATTTTACATGTGAATATACAGGAACAATCTTTAAAAATCTTCCTCTCAAGAACCACTGCGCCAGAAAAGCTGACATTTATGTGAAAACTTGATTCAAGTTTATTCAAATCATGATCCACGCGGGTGCGGTGGGGCCACAATAGGGGATCAAAGTTTTAAATTTGAATATAGAGGAAACATCTTTAAAAATCTTTTTCAAGAGCCACTGAACCAGAAAAGCTGAAATGTATACGACAGTTTTCTGATAGAGTGGAAATTCAGGTTTGTTCAAATCAAGACCCCGGGGGGACGATGGGGCCACATTAGGGGATCACAGTTTTACATGTGAATATATAGGGAAAATCTTTTTAAAATCTTCTCAAGAACCACTGTGCCAGATAAGCTGAAATTTAAATGAAAGCTTCCTAATTAATTGTGGAGATTCAAGTTGTTCAACTCACGACCCCTGGGGGTACGGTGGGGCCACAATAGGGGATCAAAGTTTTACATGTGAATATAGGGAAATCTTTAAAAATCCTCTTCTCAAGAACCATTGGACAAGATGAAACAATATTTACCTAAATGTTTCCTGATACAGAGTAAATCAAATATGATCAGATCGTAACACCCACCCACCCCTGGGAGTAGGGTGGGGCCATAATAGGGGATCAAAGTTTTGCATAAAATGTTCTTCTCCAGAATCTAAAGGAAACTTGGTTCAAATCATCCTTGGGTAAAGGGTATTCAAGTTTATTCAATTGAAGGACCAGACCCCCGTCAAAGGAGAGATAATCACGACATTGCAAAATAATGCGACACAGTCAATTTTTTTTGCTATCTAAGATACAGTTTTCATTATATTTAAATAGATTTCATATGGCAAGATTTTTCATTTGGTAATGAGATTATCTTGTAACTTTTGGCTTTACCAGAACAATAAGGTGGTGTTTTTCATAATTATAGGTGTTATATGAATTCATATTCAGTTATGTAGTGATTCTTTTGGCAACAATACGGGGTGAAAATTTTCACAAGAATAAAGATTGATGAAAATTCTTTTTAAAATCATCACTGCTGGGACATGGCGAAGGTCACTCAGGTGAACGATGTGGCCATGGGCCTCTTGTTTGTTTGGTTTTTTTTTTACTTCGGATTACTCCGATTAAATGATCAAGGAAATGGACTCGTGGCAGGTGTGACCGATCGACAGGGGATACTTACTTTTCCTAAATACCTGATCCCACCTCTGGTATGTCCAGGGGCCCTTGTTTGCCCAACTCTTATGTTTGTATTCATTTAGAACCTATGAGATTGATCGCTTTTCGTTATCTTCACTTTCTTATGTAACATTTTATTTTTTTCTCTATATAGTTGGTTGAATATCGACCAATGAGGAACCTAAGATTTATTCAATCATATATATTTTTTGTATTCGTGAAGAATGATGAAAAGTGATGCTTCAATATAATTTTCCTGATCTTCGACAGATAGGTTTGTATTTTGTCCAATTTGTAACGATCATTCGTGTTCTACAACCTCAAGCCATCACCAGTGTGTGGGCTGTATCTACCATTATGATCACCGGACAACACATTGTGTTAAGGTGAGAGTAGACAGGATCCTCACCCGTTTTCTGTTTTATATTGACAACGACTTACATTTCTAATGTTGAGTAAACTGACAATTTGTTCAATGTTCAAATTTAGAATTGATTTCTTTCTTTGAGAAATAATTGTTAATATTTACTCTTTCAATATAACCATCTTAAATTATTGAAATAGCAAGGACATGAACACGAGTGCAGGAACTCACCTCACCATATCTGCTGCACAAGAAAGGAATGCATTAGTATGTATCGTATGTCTTACTAACTAACGATATTGGTCACTGGACGCTATCTTCCGCTTTTCTTGGAATCAAAGTTGGCTCTGTCCCTATGTCTATCCTAAGGATCGTCTCTAGTTCTCACTAGGTCTTCCCCATTTTCTCTTTGCTGATGGATACACGTACAACAACCCAACGGATGGATTCCGGTTACCATAGTAATACCGTATATACTTGCATATAGGTTGACCGGCGTATAAATAGGAAACCCAACTTTAGGAATTTTTTTTTAAAGTATTAAACTGACCCTCTTATAAGTCGGATTGAATTTTTGGTCAAATGTCCCCATCTTAAATCCATTTTCCAACAAGAGTTGTGTTGTTTTTTTGTTGCACATATATTCTGAAAGTCAATCTCGATCGTAATTTACAATAACCTCATGTTTTAAACACTGAATAGATATTAAGACAATAATTTTTCAGTCTATATATGTAAAGACAAAGATTATGAAACAGTGGATCAATCTCGTACAGTCCCAATGAGAATATACAAAAACAAGAGTTGGGCAAACAGGGACCTCTGAACACACCAGAGGTAGGATCAGGTGCCTATAGGAGGAGTAAACAACCCCTGTTGACCGGTCACACCCGCCGTGAGGCCATTGTCTTCATCAGGTAAACGGACTAATCCGTAGTCAAATCAGTCTATGAAAACGGCTTAAACAATTGTTATGAAACATATAGACAGCATTTGACAATGGCAGGGCCATACTGGCAAAGTAAATCGTTAGTCAGCTACCTATATTTAAAAGCAAAACTACCAATATATAAAAACAAAAGTAGGATATCACATTTTGTTGATTCTCTACTGACTAAACCGTCATTGACGCATTCAAAATTCCGTTAAATGTAAAGGCAAAGATAACGAACAGTGATCAATCTCGTAAGACAAAAACAAGTGTTGGGCAAACACGGAGTCCTGGACACACCAGAGGTGGGATCAGGTGCTTAAATATCAGTAGCTGTGTGACAAGAAATATATTATGACATTAATAGGCGCGTAAAAGCCGGACATATACTTCATGATCGGTTTTTTACTCCCCAAAATTAGACTTTTATGCGAGAATATACGGTACTATGAGGGCAGTGTTTCAGCTTGATGACAACTCCTCTAATGGCCGGGTCTTTCCCGCTATCTTTGTCAGTAACATTGGAGTGAGGTGGTCTTGTTTAGCAGCTTTGGATTATATGAACTATTCTAAATGCCACTTTAATTTTAAGACGTGTGATTGCTGTGTTTGCTTTATTGTATTCAGTGTTGGTGATTTACAACTTATTAGTACGGTGGTTTGTGCTGGTGAAATGATTGTCTTGACTCTGAATCATCCCCGTCAGAACTCTTCCAAAAGTGTCCCTACAAGCATTGCAATATGTACTCTTCTTTAAACAGCTGGTTCCTTTGCTTTTGGATGATTAGGTTGTTTGGATTTTTATTCCTGCGTCTAATTAGTTTTATTTACATTTTTATGTATACCTTTTCTTGCTTGATCGAACGCCTTTCTTACCTCCTTTGTCTTATCGTCTTTACTCTTCCAATAGCTTTTATTAAAGTTTTGCGTATTTTGTTGAAAAGATTTCAAAATTTTGTGGTACATGTAATTATGCTTGAGCATTATTAAACATTTACAGATAATTTTTCAAAATTTTAAGACGAAATTGTTTTGAGTATCCTATGTCCTAAATACTTGAACAGTTTTGATATTGGTGACAGAATATATTGATATCCTACATGTATTTCCGGTTTTTAATATCATTTTGCATCATTTCTAAGATAGAATAATTTTATTAATGTATAAGGCTGAAAAGTGGATGATCAGTGCTTGTAATTTTCTCGGCGAAATTAAAAGCAATCCTAAAAAGTGAGATCCTTACCCATATTTCTAAGGGTCTGGGATCAACAGCAGCATTCCCGCTCCTACACTTATTATTCAGCTTTAAATGTACAGTATACTAAGTGTCACGAAATATATGTTCTGCAGCTTCCCCAATGTACAATTCAAATATTCTAAGACATTCATTGACAATCTCTCTCTCTCTTCCACTCTCCGCTTTCTCAAATTCATATTAAGAATGAACAGTTACATATGTACATTCAATCATTTTGCCATTCCAGCTTCCTTAATTGCTCATACACACAGTTCAACTACTGTACACCAGCCTGCAGTCCATACAGGTATCTTTATCTTTCTCTCCCTCCCCTTCTCTCTAACCGAATGCCTTTAAACATTCTGATATATCTATGTATATTCATTATATGTTTTTTTTTCATAGATCATTTCGCGCATTGTCCACACTGTCATGGTGGTTATTGTGACTTTGTCAATCGTGATCAGTGCTACATGTGTAAATTTGATTTGCATGATCACCAACTTCCGCATGTTAAATGTTTGAAGCATGAAGTAAGTAAAGATATTATACTGAGTAGCATGCATAAAAAGGTGAAGACAACGAACAGTGATCAATCTCATTAATCCCCTATGGAATACAATTTGAGAGAAAGGCAAACATGGATCTCTGAATATACTGGGGTCAGGTGCCTAGGAGGAGGAGTGAGCATTCACTGTCGACCGGTCACACCAGCCGAGAGGCTTTTACCGTAATCAGGTAAACAGAGTATTCTGTAGTCGAAATCAGTGTATAAAGAACATCCTAACAATTGGTATTGGTATGACGCACGTCTGCATGTCATATAACCGATGACGTACATGTAATAGCACGTCTGCATGTCATGTAACTTAGAATTCAAAAGTGGATTGAATTACAGATGACGTAAAACACTTTTCTGACCAAAATGGAATTCTAAGGATGGAGATTGAATATGGTAAACTGTTTGAGTTTGGAAAAGTTATTGAGTATAAATGTATTGGATTTGATATAATGGTGGTTTGTCTTGGTATGTGACTAGTTTTCTTGTAGGAGCATTGCATTGCCAGCGATAAAACTCTTTGTTGTAAAGAAGAAACTTGTATAGGTAATCTTTTTACATGTAAAATTTGATCAATGCGATATTTGCAGTTGCATGTTATACTTTTTCTCGTACATTCCAATAAATGTCACGATGAAATTCACGATCAGAATGAAATTAAAATGATATGTGAATAACATAAATTTATATGCCAACACAACCGTTTGTTGTTTGAATTATCATATATACAATCAACATCATGTCTTCACATTTAAAGTTTGACAATGTCTATTTTCAGTTTTTGATATCAAAATCAAAATAATGTTTCGAACACGTCTTATCGCTTTTAACAGCTCAGGCCTTTGGTGGATTTTACCCTATCTCTTCACACACTCCTATTCACACTACTGTTAGAACGACCACGGGCGCTAATAACCAAGCTACAAGCCAACCAGGTAGATATATCTTATATATTTTTATACGTTTTTTGGCTTTTTTCTTAACCATGTAGGTTTCTTAAAATTCTGACTGAAATTGATCACATAACAATGCATACGATCATCACACGTTTATCAGGAAAATGATCGACCGTGTCCAAGTCAAATCACTGATATCATTTTGTGTTTTTTTGCAAGTCAATCATTAATTCGTTAATATCCTCAATAAGATATTGAAATATGAAATCACCATTCCCTAAAGTAAAACGCTGTCCAATTCTTAAAGCAAATTTGTTGTTAAAATGATGCATGACTTTTAAAAAGACACTACAGCTTATTTTCCACATTTTAAACAAGTGCTATTTAAAATACAAATCGATAAAAATTATATAGATACTGGCAATTTTGAGCAATTTGAATGCATTAATTTGCTCTCAATTGCGCGTTCCGGAGTTCAAAGGTTTCTTCAAGTTGACACAGACATTTTACATCACGTGATTTAGATAACAGCAAAAGTGTTGTGAAGAAACTTAATTAAATACCCCTTACAGAGTCCATGTACACTTTGCTTTTCAAGTATGGGATTATTATCTGCTTCTTGTAATTAAGTAAGGCTTTCTAAGTTTTTCAGAACGTGTGCCCGATCCTTTTGTTGTATAATTATAACAATAAGATATGTTCAATTTAGTAATTCTTAATCATTGTTCCAACGGAAGCTTTTCCATGTCCTTCTTGATCAAACAATCGGTTTGTTGTTTTTGGGGGTTGGTCGTTTTTTTTTTTTTATATAAACACGTGACATGTTCAGATAGAAATAAGACTTACTTTTGTGACTCTTGGCTTATCAAACGGTCATACCGATCCCCACGTAAATTATATTTTGCGTATGAGTTGTATCTCACCCGCTCTATTTAACCTCTTTGTCTCATAATCTGTCAAAATCCTGGGTCTATTCAATGTCCGCTTCCTCTCATTGGACGACATGCTGCACGGTTTATCGCCTATGTGCATGTGTGTAAAGACCGAAAGGCGAAGAGTCAGTTGTTTTTATATGGACGGTCAAAAAGTAATAGTTTTTGCGTTAAAACGAGGACTTTCAACTTTACAAATGTGTTACTTTTGTAAAGTTCATACACCCAACTATGCAACAAAATTTGAGAATGCTTTACGAAATTGTTATTTTAATGCGAAAAATGAGCTGTAGTGTCTCTTTAATGTCCTAAGTTGTCACTAGTGCAGACATTTTCAACAACCCACCCGAATTCAAGTCCACCAGCCACAATCAGCAACGCAACAACAATATTGACAACACAACCAATGGCAGTCAGTAATACAACGGTACCTTCAACAACGCCACTACACTCTTCACCACCAACAATACATTGTGAGTTATATCAAATAAATGCATATATTCCATTTGGCAGGAGACAGTTTTCACAATTAGCTGATTGAGATAGAAGGTTCATAGTGAATGTGAGCAATTAACATGGGTTGTTTACTCATCCTAGGCCTATCACCTGATCCTACCTCTCCTATATTCAAGGGTCGATGTTTGACCAGCTCTCACTATTGTATTCTTTATAAGATAATGAAAGATCACACCTCGCTATCTTCTCTTTTTCAATATGCAGCATTGCAATTTTTTTGAAAAAAGTACAACCCTTCTTTAAATTCATTTTCTTGTCTATTTAATCAAACTTCTTTACCAATAACGTGTTTTCAAATGTATTGTGTCATCAGTAGCGGATCCAGGATTTGTCGAAAGGGGGGGGGGTTTGTTGAAAAAGGAGCCTGTAAGCATAAGGTCTGGGATGAAGTCAAAGTGGGGGCCCAGGGGGGAAGCCCCCCGAAGCTCTCGGGTTTTAGTGTTTTTAAAGTTACTTTTTAGAGGTTAATTTAGCTATATATCTATACATAATAATTAAGTTTGGTCACCAAAATGGGGGAGGGGGTTGGCCGGGCTTCCTGGGCTCCCTCTAAATCCGCCACTGGTCATGGTGCGGCACTTTTCCATCCGATTTTAACCATACTTCAATCAAACAGTTGGCAGAAGTCCAACGTACAATAACTTCTAGTGGGCGGAGCTTAGCTGTACATTGACTTCCAAGATACCTAGCCTGGTCCTCTGACTCCCTGACTAAAGGCAGTACGCGTAGCTTAGAGTATGGGACAAGGAACCAGGCTACCAGGATACCGTACTATAACTTCCAACCATAAACATAGAAAGGCAACAATGTTGTAACATTTATACAGTGATCAAAACGCAAGAAATGCAACAAGTTAATCGTAACTGATGTTTTCAATAAATACGCATAGATTACTACACTTGGCGGATTTATAGGAAACGCACCTAGAAGTTGCTCTCCCTAAATTTTCAATTTAGGTAAATCATCCACTCTTAGAGAAATCAATGGTAAGATGTTTCTTTTATTTGGAGAACTTGTATTTCATTTTTAAAAGATTTAAAAAAAAAAAGAAAAGAAAGAAAAGATTTGTGTTATTAAATCCACGTCATCAAATATGACCAAATATAGTAAAGAGCTTTCGGGAGCCCACCACAAGACCCACCCGGGGTATATGTTATATGTGTAGCTAAAATACTTACAATGTACTGTGACCAATCTCATTATGCCCAATCCGTGAGTATTCGCGGTTTTATTTCATATTCAAGTATCATGCATATTTGAGATAACGTAATGCCATCCAATTCAATGTAAAACTCTTAAAAATCAATGCCACCTATCTCCGTTTCGAATGTACAGATTTTTGTTCCTACTTCACGTCGCGTGAAATTTTCAATGCTATTAAGAATATGCATGACACAAGACATTTACAGCCAAATTACAGACAAATAAGTTGATGTTACAGGGGGTTTCGAAAGTTTCGTTTACAGTCAACAATCGCATTTTATAGTTGTTATAACTATCTAATGTCTAAACATTGAGTCAAATACTGGATGACATGTTTTATACCAATTGAGGTAGATTTTTATACACTGATTTTGACTATGAATTACTCCGTTTACCTATCGAGATATGGGGCTCACGGCGAGTATGACTAGTTAACAGGGGATGCTTACTCATCCTAGGCACCTGATCACATCTCTGATATCCGTGTTTGCCCTACTTTTAATTATGTATACTTTATAGGATTACTATTCATTATATTCACCTTTTTTATCACCGAAAGACAATGTTCTTTATGAATATTGGTATTTATTAGAGTAATATATTTACAGCGTCAGGCTTAGGGTCTAATCTTAATCATTCTTCTACTACGAGTGTTGGAACGGCGGCAACAGTTTACTCTAAGCAGAACACAACTGTCCCTGGCACATTGAAAACTACGATTCCATCCTCGAGTGTAGTTAGCACAGACAACACACGCTTTGGGATCCAATCATACAACAAGCTGGAACAACAGCGACCTCCTCTTCCGGAACGACAACAAATGGAAGCCCATCAACGCTCACAAGTAATTTGTTATGTTCATTATTAAAAATCGGCAAAAAAAATACTCCAGAATATAAATTATCATACCTGGCACAATTAGAATTTTACCTTCAGTACAGTTTTACCGATTTGAATTATTTCAGTTGTCTTTATCCTATTGCCAGTATTTATTTCAACTGGTTTTGAATGAATTTTTAATTTAAATTTTTGTTTTAGCCCTTCCGAACAATTGCACGGACAACATTTCAAATTGCATCAATATGAAAATGGTGGGAGTATGCCACGCGCTCCCTGTGCAGAAAGTGTCTTATGACATCGCGTTCCTGAACTGCAGAGCGACATGTAACTTGTGCACAGGTAATGTATATGTATATATATGATCCAAATG
>CAJDSM010000729.1:21744-37669 GCA_903981925.1 Ostrea lurida | reverse complement strand
ATTTTAATTTTATCATCTCTGATTATTCTAAAAACAAATCTACTTTCTTTCTAGATCATTTTAAAATGTTAATTCGGAGAGCATATGTTATACTGCAATACCTGTAGTATATATACAGGATGATTATCCTCGTAAGAAAACACAGTGTGCCTAACTAATCTCTGCTAGAGTGGCTAGTATTTGCTGTTATTTCTTGGAATCATACATGAAACATTATTAGTATTGATCTTAAACTTATCTTATTATCGCATGACATTAAATGAATTGTTTTGCTATTAAATACCGGTAAGCAATATGTCCACAGGTGACGTTTATACTGATCACGACTATTAGTGCCCAGTATTTGGTGTTATTTCTTTATGTGGAGTCACACATGGGTCATTAACGATATTCAATTCATATTATTGTAGAATGTCATAAAGTGAAATAAAATGAACTGGTCGTAGTATTATAATTAATTGCGTGATGGACAAATATGATAGCTCAGAATGTACCTATTTATTTTAGAATACATTGGAAAATTGCTCCATTGGATGAGAACGGAGACAAATTATGAATTAATACTAATGCTTTATTCCTTTTTTGTCGATTGACAACTTAATGTATCTGGTATTCTTTCATTTTAGAGTGCACGAAAGGATTCTATGGCACAAACTGTAGTCATGCATGTGGCCAGTGCTCAGGAACCAAATCATGCCATCATGTGAATGGTTCCTGTCCGACCAAACTTTGTAAACCAGGATGGCAGCAAAGACCTGATCGAAAATGTAACCAAGGTAATTTACAAAGATTCTGTCATCTCTTGATATTTTCAATCCGAACCTATATTTCATTTTTAATGTGTGAATTCGTAAAATATGGATTATACTGTTACCTGTGGTCCTAGTGAGTGTATGAAAGGATTGAAAATTTCCTAGTGCATTAAGCGTAACAGCACAAGCACAACTGTATCCACATTCATTTATAATAAACTTCTTATGTTTGTATCCTCTTACGGTGAAGTGGATTCAATGGTTATAACCCTGTATGTTATAATGCAGTCACCACCGATTCTGATTGGATGCAGCTAGTCAATTCCATTGCTGTTTTGCACTGTAAAATTTCGTAAAACAGTTTATCTTCGCACTATAATTTGTCATTTACTTGAATTTAAGTTATATGCCTCAATTACAGGAACAACAGTTGAATCGCTATTGATATTAAACTTGTATCATTGTAGATTGCAAAAAAGGATTCTACGGTACAAATTGTTGTAATCATGCATGTGGACACTGTGCAGGGAATAAAACATGTATCACGTGAATGGCTCCTGTCCATTCTGCACTTTGCCAAACAGGATGGAAGCAAACACCTGATCGGAAATGCATCAAGGGTATTTTTGAATCCTAGTCACTCTGATTATTCTTAAAAAACAAATCTACTTTTTTCTAATCATTTTAAATGTCAATTCGGGAGTATGTGTTTTATCCTCATGACACCTTAATTCCTACTTCGCTTTTGTTCGGAGGTCCGTGTTGCCCTTACACTCGATTTTGTATATGTTTTTTGGATTATGATTACGTTTGACACCAATGTTAACTTCGCTTTTTGTTTAAAGCAATGCTGGAGTTCCTGCATTGAAATATTCTTGGTATTTTTGGCAATCAGGTTTCCAAAGTCTGTTAGGAATTCCAAATGGGGCCTAATTTGTGCTCCTTTATTATTGACCTATTTTTATTATTTTTATGAGGCAGAATTAATGTCAAAACGCTTCTACAGTGAAAAGAGAAATCTCTAGCGAGTGGCTTTATTCCAACATTGATATAATTGACCGAATGTTTTTATCTATCAATAATAATGATTTCCATTCATATGTCGAATTCAATATATCAACGAACAGAAATAAGGACACCACAGGTCTTCCATGTCTGCTTCATACTTGGATTTTTTTGAACATTGACATTACGGGCAAACTAACTACTCAACTTTATTGACAAACGGGACGATTTCAAGCTTTCCGCATCGTCAACTTTCTATATCTATGTAGCCAATATTCCATCATCGCCTGCATATCGTGTTTATGTCTCTCAACTTATTCGACACGCAAGAGCTTGTTCTGCGTATGATCAGTTTTTAAATCGAGGCAAGCCACTTACAGACAAGTTGTTGTTGCAGGGGTTTCAACAGTCACGTTTAAAGGCAGAATTTTCGTAAATCTATGGTCGTTATAACAATTTAGTTTACCAATATGACCTATCATTGAGTCAAATGCCTGTCTGATGTGTTTCATAGCCATTGTTAGGGCCGTTTTTCACACCTTTGATTTGACTACGGATTGTTCCGTTTACCTGATCAAGACTTATGGGCTCACGGCGGGGTGTGACCGGTCGACAGGGGATGCTTACTCCTCCTAAAACCTGATCCCACCTCTTGTGTGTCCAGGGGTCCGTGATTGCCCAAACTCTTGTTTTTGTATTTTATTTTTGGGCCTGCGAGATTATCACTTCGTTATCTTTGCCTTTACATTCAGCTGCATAGATAAGCGGAAACTCTGTGTATAACAACGATATACACAAAGACCTGATCTAGGGCTAGGTAAATTCCAGGTAAATTGAAATGACTAGAAAGAAGCTCCTCCCACATTCAGTGATCCGTGAAGTAACCGTACATTATTTTCGGAGAATCTTTAACATTGACTCTAATGGCAGACTGACAACTACATTATGTGCATATGCTAAGCCTGGTGACTTTAACTTTGCAATCGTCACCTTTCCCTTTCTATGTTATAATATACCACTATCACCTGCTTATGGTGTGTATATCTCCCAGGTTATTCGATGCGCAAGCGCATGCTATGCGTATGGGGAATTTTTAAAGCAAGGCCAACTACTAACAAGAAAGTTGATGTTGCAGGGTTATAGAGAATCTCGTTTAAAGTCATCATTTCGCAAATTCTACGGTCGCTATAATGACCTTGCTTGAGATTACATAGATTACAAAGTATCACTAAGTGATTTGTTTTATACCTTTTGTTAGACTGTCATTTTCCTACTAGATTTGACTACGGGTAATCCCGTTTACTTTATTTCGACTACGGGCACACGGCGGGTGTGACCGGTGAGCAGATCATGCTTACTCCTCCATGGCACCTGATCCTGCCATCGCTTTTTTGGAGGTCCGTGTTGCCCTACACTCGATTTGTATGTTTTTTGGGATTATGATTACGTTAACAGGATTGTAACTTCGCCTTTTTGTATTATATATTGTGGTCCATTCTAGTTATATGCCTTTGGTGCAAGACATGTGTCTTTCAAAAAATAACATATTATCCCACTTCGACAGCTGGTGCCATTTCCAGAAAATCAGAAACCAGTAGGCATCGAAGAGTCAGGATTATCAGACATATTCAGATGTCCTGAATCCATTGACACGCTCTTGCCAAAACTTGCCCCAAAACACCTCGATAGATAAAGGATGATATTGTAATTATAGGTAATGATGTGACACAAATCGGTCCATAGATCGATAGAAACGTAACTTTGTAATAAAATTACTTTGTAATGAAATTTGGGATATTAAATCCACGAAAAGGACGTTGAAAGTTGTATTTTGTCTACGTGGTCTTTACCTCCCCGGGTCTCCGGACTACTTCATCTCGGCCTCCAGAAGTAACTGTTGCGACACCTGGGCCCTCTATGTTTCTTCCAGAGCTCTCTGTAAGTGAAATTGCATTTAGATATGTGTACGGCGCCCTGCTTGGCCGCAATCAACATGGCTCCCTGTCAGAATTCGACATAGATGATGGCCGTAGGGGATGGTCCATTGCGTGAGCAATTGCGGTCTATTTGCATCTCGGGCACCTTGGCCAAACTCCTTCTGACACGGGCTCCTTGATATGCCTGAGATGAGATTGCAACAATTCAGTGACTGCTTGACTGGTTTGATGGGGAGGTCGACCCAGAAGAAGGGAACTTGTTCTTGTACAACGAAACGGTAAAACACTATTGGATTTATAGGTAACTCTTCACCTTAGATGATACCTGTCTTATGGAAGATGAGAGATAGTGAGGACGGCTCTCAGGTGAAGTTGTTGTTGGTCGCAGCTGGTCTCCGAACAGATGTCCTGCACCTATGCCATGACATTCCAGTCGCTGGGCTTCGGGGGATATACCGTACCAAGGCCCGGTATAGAGATTACTTTTTCTTGTATGACATGATGCGAGAAGCAGAGGAGTATGTCAGCTCCTGTGGGCCTTGCAGTGGAATGAGCGCCCCCAGCGCAATTCCCTGGCTGAGATGCTGAAGTACCCTCTAGGTTCCCTAATGGAGAGGGTGTGCATCTAGATTTCCTTGACACTCTGGCACAATCTACCAAGGGCAATGTGTGCGTTATGATAATGGTTGACCAGTTCACTAAGTGGGTTGAATGCGCGCCGCTGCCCTCCTAGCCTGCTGAGGTCACATCTGCAGCAGCTATGGCAAATTTCTTCTTCCAATTTGACTGTCCGTTCCAAGTGTTCACGGACCAGGATCGGAAGTTTGAGAGTACACTTTTTGGGCCCATCTGTGAATTGTTGCAGATCCATAAGGCGTGGACAACCCCTTACCGTCCCACAGCTTAAGGACAAGTCCAAAAGTAACCGGACTTTCATGGATGCTCTCCGATGTTACATCGACAAAGTGCAGGATCATTGGGACGAACACCTATCCCAAATTGCGGGCGTTTTTTGCTCTCTAGTCAATAGGCACACAAGTTATACAGACATCCGACTTATGCTGGGTAGTGGATCAACATGCCCGAAGACCTGCTGTTTGATACTCCACAGAAGAACCCTCCAGTGGACATGGAATCAGGCAATCCAGACAGCCCATGAGACGGCGCGTTCCCGCCATTGGACATCGAAAGAGCGTATGAAGAGGGTCGATGTTGGCAGTTATCATTCTTCTGAAATGGTGCTGGTATCATCCTTAAGGAACTCAGTCTCTGCCCTTATTGCGTTATG
This sequence comes from Ostrea lurida, assembly GCA_903981925.1. NCBI lineage: Eukaryota > Metazoa > Mollusca > Bivalvia > Ostreida > Ostreidae > Ostrea > Ostrea lurida. The sequence goes on along the minus strand of CAJDSM010000729.1, from coordinate 32,687 downwards.
ACTAGTTCATATGTCATGGTAATTAACCGTGACTGCTTGTAAAGGTGTCGAGACCGAATTATCCCGTTATGGTTGTCCCGCTATCAAGAGAAGTTTCGGGATTCCGGTGGGAACTAAACCTAGACATACAGGGGAGGTGGGCGGTAGTTGTGCTACTGAAAGTGAGGAACCTTCTTCTACAATCCCTGAAACGTTCTACTTTACCATTTTTCGGTGCAGTCACCGTGCGTTCTGCATGCGATCAGCGTGTGGTCACCGTGTGGTCAGTCATTTTTCATTCATTGTTCAGCGTGCGGTCACCGTACGTTCAGCGTGCGGTCACTGTTCGCTCTGCGTGTGGTCACCGTGCGTGTGGTAAAGTAGAACTTTTCAGGGACTGTACCCACCTGACCCTATAGGAGAGGTAGTTGGTAGACATGCTATTGAAAGCAAGGGGGCTTCTTCTGGCCCACCTTCTGGATCCCAGAACCCTAGCCAGTTCCCGGGGGAAGGGGTGGTCTCAGATCATCGGCGCCTAGGTGAAGCCGGCGATGTAGGCCTCGTAAAGTTAAGAATCATTCTCCAGACTCAAGTGCTAAGTCCTCCAACCTTAAGCTCTTATCTGATTCAGATGCTTACTGCATCTGTCGTAAACCCGATAATGGTACGCTCTTGGTTTAGTGTGACCAGTGCAATGGGTAGTATCACATGGGTTGACGATTTGTCGGGCATTTGTCCGGTCAGATGCATTTCTGTCTCTTTCAGTTCAAGCTATTTTTGTGTAAGGCCGGCACGGGGATGGCGTAATAAAAGGATGGGCTAGGTGGATCCCCCCCCCTGTTTCGTCGGCAGAGACTCACCCAGTAGTTGATCCACGAGCCTCGGCTCCAGGCGCCTGGCCGAACCCAAGGAACCAGGGGTCTTTCAAAATGCCCTTACAGGGACTGTGGTACTAAAACTAGGAAGATGCGGGACAACGCTATGTAGGTACACCTCCAAACTCTGTTTAGGCGTGAGGTGCCTCCAGTTCCGGTTACCTGTCGTCTCCGGATAAGGGTTTTAAGCTGGTTGGCCGACCAGGTTATGGAGCCCAACCACACTGTGACCGCCTTGGTGGATTCAATGAACACGGCCAAGGTGTTCACTGAGCCTAACGCCACCTGTCTGGACCGATTTTATCTTTGTCAGTTTAAATATGATGCCAGAAAGATTCGAATTTTTATAACATATTCTTGGTCGAAGCTTGTACTCTATAACGAGTTTTCGTTTTTATAAAGAATATGTGGTGATTTTAAGCGAATTTTTTTGCATTTTAGATATTCCATGATGTTTTAGCAGCATTATATCTTATATACACCAATACAAAACTCCAAAATTTTACCACCCTGAAAAACTATCATACATAGACCATCATTTTTGCAAACAATAATTTCTTGAAATTTCATTTTAATTGTTACTATTTCACAGAACCGATTTTCACCCTTTGAGGGCCTACTCCTTTCCTTGGTAGGGATATGTTTAAAACGAAATGTGTAATTAAAGCAATACAAGCTGTAACTGACGGCCATTTTTCAACTACTCAAATATGCACAAGTTAACACCTACCGATATATATAATATAATAACTAAGATCTGGTAAAAAGAATTCACAAAATAAACATTGCGATATTGATTGAGAGCATAACTTGAATGAGCGTTTCGAATAACCCGCCATAGCCTCAAACGCAATGACATGGTAACGACAATCGGGTTGCTGAAGTCAGGGTCATACAGATTTAGAAGTACATATCGTTTGTTTTGAAATATTGCACTGTGTCATGAATGACTAAAAGTACTATATGTGTAACGTTCAAAGCAATTATTACGGAAATGTGCCACTCAAATAAACTTTTGATTAATTATTTTCTTTGCAAATTGGTATGTTAATCTGACACGTGTGTAACAGGTGTTTCTCTTCCGTGATATTCCGAACTGGTGACCTCCGAGGTCATTGCGTCGGAGATGACGAACAAGAATTACCGACGGGATGCCAGTAATTCATGAATTGACATTTTCTGTTGATTTGACGGGTTCATTGTTTCAAATCAACTCCGATTCAACCAACGAAATTACTTATTCTCGTTTAAAAATATGTCACTCTATTTGTTCTTTTATTTTACAAATTATTTGCCGTCAGTTACAGCTTGTATTGCTTTAACTGCAGATCTAAGACTGTGATTTAAAAATGTGTAAATTACATCAAATCACTGCCACGTAAATGGTAGCTGGCAGGTGGAACTCGATAACCTTTGTTGGCCATACATCTAGGGAGGTGCTCACATGAACAACTTGAAAAACTGCTACGGCAGACCAGGTGGAAGAAACCCAATATCGGGGTCCAACGACTGGGAAGGCTCTGCAAGCAAGGCATCGTGGATTATTCAGGGCGTGACAGAGTACAAAAAAGTCACACTCATTCACTGCAGCAGAAGAAGTATCCAGGCGTAATGGTTCTCTGTGCTTTAGGGTCAAGGTTTCTTCTGCCGAGAGAGTGTTGGACTGGTTTTTGTTTTCATTTTAATCAAAAGCACGCACAGGTGTCAATAAATTAAGCTTTGGTGGGCTCCTGTGTGCTTCCAGCTTCGGACTGCGGAGCCACATGCGTCATCATCGCTGAGTTTGTAGACAATACCATCATAGGTTGCCGATGGACCAACGAGAAGAAATTATATGACCTATAAACGCCACTGGACCCTATCGAATTTTGGTTGTTTATTATCACCACTTGATTGAACTTTCAAATGTTGGTGGTCATTTGTCTAAAACCAATTCAATTGATTAGTGAGAAGGCCAAAGGTTAGGATTGAGGTTTATTGGACTTTTCCAAATGGGAAGAACTGGGGGCGGATCTACATTATTGGCCCATTGCACTGTTATAAATTTTTACTCTTACTAAAGATAAAACTTGCGCCTATTAGCATTGTTTTATGAGTTGCTCGATTCAAAAGAAAGTCAGTTTTATTAAATATGCAATGTGCATGGGTATCAATGTACAAGATACACGTATGTTTGTATCATTAGATTGTAAATATACCAATGCAAAACTTCAAAAAAATTACAACTTTGATAAACTATCATACGTATATCATAACATTACAGAATGTACCATAATTATAATACATACAAAGTACCATAATCATAATACATACAAAATATATCATGTGATAATTACAGAGTTTGTTGTGAAATATTTTGAGAATATGTTAAATGATATATTAGGACATACAGAACACGTCGTGTGATATTTTCAGGATATGTCGAATGATGTACATTGACACGATGTTAACTTTGCTTTTTTGTATGTGTACATTATGTCGCATACTACAGAATATACCCTATGGTATTTACAGAATGTGGCGTGTTGCTCTTTGGGTCCAATTACTCAAATATTTGTAGATGTAAAGGCAAAGATAACGAACAGTGATCAATCTCGTAAGTCCTAAATAGAATACGAAAACAAGAGCTGGGCAAACACGGCCCCTGGACACGCCAGACGTGGATCAGTGCCTAGGAGGATGTAAGCATCCCCTGTTGACCGGTCACACTCGCCGTGAGCCAATAGTCTTGATCCGTCAAACGAACAATCCGTAGTCAAATCAGTGTGTGGATACGGCTTAACAATGATTATGAAACACATCAGACAGCATTTGACTCATGGCAGGTCATATTGGTAACTAAATTGTATAACGACCATAGAATTACGAAATCTGCCTTTAAACGTGACTGTTGAAACCCCTGCAACAGCAACTTGTCTGTAAGTAGCGTGCCTCGATTCAAAAACTTATCGTACGCAGAACAAGCTCTTGCGTATCGAATAAGTTGAGAGACATACACACCATATGCAGGTGATGGAATATTGCTACATAAAATATGGGAAGTTGACGATGAAGAAGCTGAAATCGTCCCCGTTTGTATAAGAGTTGTAAAGAAATTGAATACTGTAACTAGTCCGTGTACTGGTGGTAGCACGATTGGTTATTACAACGACGCACGTAACAGGACGTGCAATCCAAGACAATAATTAAAAATATGATGTTTGTTATAACTCACTTAATTGTTATATTTATCAAAAAAGTTAAAGATGACTTAATCAACTTTTGACCACAGCATGCGACTCATTCCACTTCGGACCTAATTGCTCTGAAGAGTGCAGTGTACACTGTAAGGGAGGGGTGTGTAATTACGTCACTGGCTCCTGTACCGATGGTTGCACAGCTGGTTACTACAAAGACACATGTAATAGGATATGTAACCCAGGCTGTAAAGACGGATGTAACAGGAATTCTGGGAATTGCGATCATGGCTGCGTCGATGGAAGATTTGGAATTGAGTGTTACGAATTTTGCAGTGTTGGCTGTACTTCAAACTGTGACCGTGTGACAGGGAATTGTGTGTGTAAAAGAGGATGGCAAGGAGAACAATGCAGAGGTATGGTTAATAGAACAGCTTTAACCCATCTCATTTAGGTCAACATCAAATGAAGTAAAATTTCCTATATGTAGTCTGTTAATCAGATTTTGAAATAAGGTATCTATAATCTTTGCTAAAAACTCAAATTGGCATAGATTTAGATTTCAATCTTTAATGCTGACAATGCTCATGTAAGGTATTTCTAATGATCAGCGAAAATCTTAAAGTGATTTGTTGAGTTACATGTGCAATTCTTTGTTATGTAAAGAAGTCCGGTATTATGATTGTGTGTACCTGTATTGAATATGTTAGTAAACGTTCCATTTAAAGTATTTTTTTTTAAATTATAAATTCATTGTAAACACATACAGTCTGTAATGTTTCTCACATCTCATTTTGTTTTAAACATGGTGTTTTTTTTAATTATGTAAACACAAGCAAGGCACGAGCCTTGTTGACACAACAACGATTTGTGGGCGTTGTATCTTGCTTGTAACTAAACAACTAACATTACAACGTTTGCCTACCATTATAAATAATGTAGTTAATCAGTTTAAATATTAAAACTGTAACAATAAAATTTTGCTCAAAACGTGTCGCTGCCCCTTAAAGGTCATATCTGTATATATTTTAAACATTATTCTTAATATAAAATCATACTACCCTTAAATAATCTTTGACAAAACAACAGACTATATTATCTGGATTATAGGAAAGATAACAGATGATGAAGAGTTTAATTTGTACAATTATTTATATCTGAGTTCTGAGTTACCTCTCTTTGAAGAAAGTAAATGCAATGCACCTGTACATATACATACTACAAAAACATATTCAGTTGTTGTATAATTATATTTTCATCATTATCAAATAATTATGAAGGGATTGATTGATCTTTGTCTTTCCTGTAACACTTAGAAGTCTTCAATGGTGGAGATAGAAAAATGTCACAGCAGGAGACTTTTTAACACTTTACCCAACTATCTCTCAAGATGAATTAAAGACTAGAATTTTGACATTATAGACAATTACTTCTTCAACGAAAATATAACAGGACTCCTAAACATATATCCAAATAACAGCTGCCGAGGATGAGGTCCGGACTAAGCTCCATCTCTTACAACACTGTATATAACTGCATTTTATGTATAAATTTTTAGTTTAATATATAATATATTAAGGAATATGCTTATTAAATGTTAATTTATCTTTTTTACCTTTTGTACCCCATGTTTTAGGTCAGGACTACATGTCCTAGAACAAATTCCATGTCAGTTGGAGTACTATAATATAATACCATATTTTCAGAACATTTCATTTATCTTTTTTTTCAAAGAATGTAGTCCAACATTTTACGGTGCGTCCTGTGAGGAGGAGTGTAGTCCTCATTGCTATAACGGGACGTGTCACGTGAACAATGGATCCTGTATTGGTGGATGCACTGGAGACTATTTGGGCGACAAGTGTACAAAAGGTGAAAAAAAATGCCCACAAAATATTGATAATAGGAATTCAAACTAAAAATGCAAGAAAACTAGCTGCCTCTGCAGGTAAAGTTTTGGAACAGTAGCATGACGTCACAGCAATGTTTCTTCGTTATCATCGTTTGTAACACAATAATGCATCAGTTCAAAATATGGCTACTGGTCTAGAAGGAGATACTATGAAAGAAGAATAGATATATATGTTTGATGACAAAATGAATATTGTTTCTAATCGTATTTTGAGTCAGATTTATGAAAATTATACTTTATCATTTACAACAAACTTCAGGTAATCATCATATTGCATTGAGACCTACATTTCAACTAAATAATCAGTTGAACAATTTCAGGTTTGTATGAATCGTCACCAGAAAATCCCGAAACCGCCATTGGGGCAGGAGTAGGAGCAGGCGTCTTTTTGATAATTGTAGTAGGTGTCGCAGTAATTATATTCAGGTAGGCAGAATAAACAAGGACATTTTAAATTATAGATTTGGTGTATTGCACTTTTCTTTATCAGTTCACTTCACCGATAATCAAATGTAATAACAACGACCAAAATTGAAGAGCAGAAAATTATCAGATATACTGTAGTCATTGGAGGGTGTTTTTATCCTATTTATTGTCTCCAACATTAACTTTGTTAATAAAGTTTGAATGATGAGTAAGGTACTTTTCATGTTTCATGTGTGTATTCCTTGTGACACGGCCTTTTTGGAAGCAACGATTTAAACGAATCTATTTTCAGGAAAACTAATGATAGAAATATAGTTTGACCTATCTGATGCAGGACTTTCATATATTTTTTTTTTAATCGAAGCTTTTGATATCATACCATGCTCTTTAAGGGACATGGGCACGTTCTGAACTGAAAATATTCAAATTTTACTATTTCATTTATAATATTTACTATGCTCAATTAAGGCATTAGTGGTTAAGAAAATTTTGAATGTCAATCATTGAGATACAAGAGAGATTCAACACTTCCCATTCTTTCTTATATAAACAAAGCTCATTCCATGTTTTGTTTATAAATTGCTAAATAGAAAACAGAATGGGAAGGAAAAACACTAGAAACTGTTTGATTGAATGCAGAATTTACTTGTAAATTGAAAAAAATCTGTTTTAAATAAAACTATCATTTCAAATATATGTAAACAAAACATGATAAATTTCAAAACTTTTAATATGACAATATCTATAGAATGGTATTTAGTCGCTGATATGGCTTCCATCTCTCTCATGTGTTTTTCCTTTGAAATTGTTTGTTGTTCCGACTGGGAACATAACTCTCTTTAAAAGTTATAGTTCCGCAAAGTTTGGTATCCCCGCGCTTCTTAGTAAAGGGAGAGTTAGCATATCCTTACAAAGGCATAATGTTTACTATATTTTGAACTTGCATTTTCAAGTCTTCGAAGAAAGAAAGACGGTGTTTCCGAAGCACAAAGAAATCAAAGAAAAGAAAGCAGCATTAGATATGGTAAGATTTCATGTTAGCAAGCTGCTATCAAATGATCAAAATGGTGTATTATCGTTCAATTGGGAGTTTATCAATAAGCCGATATATTATTAGTTACATGGTTTGTAACTGACCTAATATGGCTTATACATGGTCAGTAAATTCCATATGGGGCGAGAGCGGAGCTCGAGCCCCATATGGAATTTACTGACCATGTATAAACCATATTAGGTCAACTACAAACTATGTAACGAATAAATCTTACCGACTGCCTTTTTCTAAATAACATAGTATATAAAACTTGCATGTTGATGAATCACGTACATGATGCACTTTGGCCTCAAGCAACTATGACGTCACAAACAAGTTAGAAATTTCGTAGTTTATGTAATGTATTCTTGTTCAATGAATTATTGGCCGTTGTGAATATTCATTTCGACGACCGGAGTTTATTCATTCGAGTAGTCAGACACTTTGAAAGTAAATTTTAGACGAAAAATAACTCATCTCTTAACCGTGAATAAGGACTAATGGCTCCTACTGACTATGTATGAAATTATACTGACTATGTATGGGATATCCATGGTCTTCACGTGATCGATGTAAACCAATGGTAATGCTACATATTAGCAGGAGGTAAGATATGTAGCAATACTCCGTCTCATTGTCATACCGTTGTAGTATTTTTTCATTCATTCGGATTAGATGCCTTTTGGTCACGTTCAGTTTGATGTATTTCATACAAGTTGCTATTCCACTTTTAACATAAATTGACAAAGTCAACAATATGTTAATCGTAATCATAATCCCAGAAAAAAAATACTAAATCTAATGTAGGGCAACACGGACCTCCGACAAAATCTAAGGCGGGATCAGGTGCCTTGGAGGAGTAAGCATCCTTCGCCGACAGGTCAAACCCGCTTTGGGGGTATTAATCGCAACAAAGTAAACAGGATCACCCGTCATCAAATCTAGTAGGATAATGAAAGTCTAACAAAGGGTTTGAAACAAATCAGTCAACACATGAGATGACTTGTAATCGCAAACAAAGTCATTATAGCGACCTACTGATCTTGACTATGGATTGCTTTGTTTACCTGCATCAGAACATTACGCTTACAGAGGGTGTAACCGGTCCTCAGGGGGTGCTCACTCATTTAGTGATGCTTGTTGGCAATTAAGACAAAACTTTTCACGATATATTTCTCAACATCTAAATGTAAAATCTACAATATCTGACCAAATTTGGATTTCTTGATTTTTTTTCATATTTCAGAAGTCCATTAGTAAAATTGCAGACCAATGCCTCTGAGTTTCGACTTAAGACATTTTTTTTAAATCCAAGTCCGGTTTAATAGATTATGAAAAACGAAAATTTTAAGATGCATATAGAAAATTAACATTTTAAAGTAGCATGATCTGTATTTTTACGAAAAATGAAATCTTCTATTTTTTTCTATGTATATATCTAAAAATTGTTTTCGTGGGTAATTACAACATTGAAAGTAAAAAAAAGACAAGAACAAAGTATTGGTTTTTAACTATTTATAATATTACCAACTTATCAAAATAACAGAGTCGCATGCGATCAACATGTGTATGTAAGCATACGCAGTATCGTTGTTTTGGGATGTATATATACGTATGCTCCTTTTCTCTTTGTTGACAATAGTATACGAATTGAAATAACATACATGTATCATATGTATGCATGTGATATCTAAACATATATTTTTTGCATTTGCAGTTCAGACATACGTGGAATATATGCTATTTACTACAAACATTTCAAGCGTGATTTTGAGTTTTACTTCACATATAAGGAGATTTCGTGACTATGACGTGTATCCTAATTCAATTGATAAAATCATCACGTTGTAGACGCGTTGCCTTTGGAGGCTTATTTCTCGCTTGTTGTTTACATTTTGACCGACCACATTTCGTGGTTCGCATTTTTACAGTGTATATATTTGATTTTCATAAACAAATTCAAAAGATACAGATTATGTTACTTAAGATGTATGTTTTGGACGACTTGTCATTATTTTTATCTGTTAGTTTTCGTACACTAAGTTACAGATATTTTATATATTTGCACATAATATCATAATACTGCTATCGGTCTTTTATTTAAACCAATAATTCAGAACGTACATGTATGTACAACGTACACCATTGATATGCAAAATATTTAACTTTTTGTAGAGAAAGAAAGGGTTGCATTCAAGAATGAAAATCGTCGAGAGCATTCACTTTCGGATGCACGTTTGTATTCGAGCGAAAGACCAACAAACATGGAGGCACAGGAAATTGGAGTATATGAAACCATTGAAGACAGCGAGAATGCAGGAAACGAAATAAACGAAAATGACTTGTCAAGGATCTATGTAAATGTGGAAACCATTGCCTCAGTAACATGTACCACCAATGATGAACCAGCAGAATATATAAATGTGTATCTGACAATCAATGAAAACCAACGAAGCAACTCTCCTTATGATGAACTTCCTGTCCAGAATTGACTGTTTTACTTTTTTCTACCATTTTATCAATTTAACAAGGTTTTTAAACGTGTGTACTTGAGGTTTAGACTTCTTTTTTTGCAATAACACTTCTATTTATTGCCCATGGCATGCCAAAGCTTTGCTGATATTTTTTTTTCGAAATGTGTTATATACGGTGCACCAAATTTAGTATCACATCATTTATTGCATGCCTTTGATTACAAACAATGATGGGGGAGAAACAAAAATATGTACTATAGATGAAAGTTTCAATGCATATATGTAAAATACACAAATGGTTTTGATTTTTGATAGTGTTGAATTGTCATTTGTGTTTGATTCGATAAAAGTGTAGTGTGCACCTTGAATATATTGTAAGAACCAGGTAGTTAAAGTTCAATATTTACATTTACTGTTTAATCCCCAAATAAAAAACATTAGAATCTATTTTGATGATAGGTGCTTATAACTGCAAAGACCGAATCACCAAAGTTGGTTTGGCGTATGAATACAATAACTACTTACAGGGTTTTAAAATATGCAAATATATGAACTGTTTTAGGTTGAAAATGTATAAAACTATTGACAATTTGATGTTTTTATTTTCAAGAAAAAATGAAATACTTGGGTTATTTTTTTTTAATTTTGCACTCCTTTTTTGTCTGTAAATATGACATCATGTGTGCGTAAATGTCATATTTTTGTGTACATTCATTGTGACGTAACAATTACTTACCTAATGGCTGTCCATGAACTGCTACTTCTCCAAAGGATTGAGCGGAAAGTTTAAAACATATACAATAAAGCAGAAACGAATACATTTCTAAGAATGTAAATATAAGCAATAAATTATGATTATTGAAAGATGTAGTCTCATAACTGCAACGGTGTGTGCAAACAAATTTTCATAACGCGTGTTAGTTCAATTTGTACAATGTATGCACACACCGTTGCAATTATGAGACTACATCTTTCAATAAATCATAATTCATTGCTTAAGTATTTCAATATGATAAATTAATGGGTGAAAAAAATACTTAGGGTTCTGCCAAATGGCAGTCAGTTATA
>CAJDSM010000729.1:6630-21719 GCA_903981925.1 Ostrea lurida | reverse complement strand
TGCTTAAAGTTCAGAATTGTTACCTCATTTCAACAGTTAAATATTGTCGCAATACTTGCCTTCTTGAACGGAAGTCGCTTTAGGAGGTGAGGTAGTCTGTGTGGAGTGGAGTCAGTCGTAGTGAAGTGCGGGCACAGGATTGTGAGGAAAGTTGGACTCGCATGACGTTAATGTGGAGCAGCGGCGCTAAGCGCATTGGTCGGTTTAGTTGCCGAGTCAAGAATAAGCCGCCGGGATGGTAGCAAACTGTGGCGTGTAATATCGTAGCACGGAATAGAAGAAGAGATAGGTGTCTCACCGGCGACGCGGCTAGAGGAGACAGACCAGTGCGGATTTCTTTATCAATGACAGATAGGCAGGTTTTGAGAGGGTAAGAATCTGTAGCGTGGCACAGACTGGGGATGTGTGTACGGTGAGTGGATGGTGAACGCGGTGGGGGCTTTTGGGGCGGCCAGGCGGGGTTGAGAGACCTGGGCGGGCGGGCGGGACAGCGGCTGCTCCGCGTGGTCGGGCAGGGCTGTTAGGACTGGGTTGGAGGAAGTTGGGGGGGGCAAAGGAGCAGGCCGCACCCGAGCACGGCGCCCGCTGCTCTGCGGGCAGTGTGTGGTGGACGGGTTCCGCGGCCTGTTCTCGCGGGACTTTGTCCGGGACGGCTTCGCCGTCGGGGCCTCGGTGTTGGGTCGGCTCACTGTGAGTTCCGCGCCAGGGGGTGCACAGTGTTGTAGGGCTTTGGTGGCGTGGTTCGATGTGTTACGAGGATCAGCTAGAGGTTGAGTGATTATTATTCGTAACAGTTGTTGTTGGTCTCGTGGTGTCTGATGTTAGTTGAGATGATTAGCCGATGTGATTATGATACTAGTGATGATGTGAGTGGGTGGTGCAGTTTCTCTATTGTGACGAGGTGTTGAGGTGTATAGGTGTTGGGGTTAGTGGGTCGTCGACGGTGCATACGTCGCAGACGCTGGACGGTATCTGTTGTTGAGGGCAGAATGTTTGGCGACCTTGGGAGGGAGCGAATTACAGTAAATCACGTCAAAGACTTCAAAACGTCATGGTTTTCCTATTGTAATTTAAGAAGAGTAACAGGTAGTAAAAACTGAAAAGTCTAAACAAAACTTTAACTTATACTATTCGAACAATTGTTAACCAACTAGATGTCAAGTACCATAGAATATGTGTTTAATGAGTTGGTACGCGCCTACATACTTCGAGTTGAAATGTTATATAAAGTATTTATTTTGAGAAACTGTGAAATTACATTATCGTGACGTTATCGTTTTAACGTTATCGTTGCTCCGTGATGACAAACAATGCTGGTTTTAAAATTTTAATGACACCAGTTCCATCTAATCAAAAGCAATGGCAATTCATATATTCATTGAATAAATGTTTTAACATATGATTAATCTGTTGACTTTGAATTTCTTACAAATAATTTGAAAAAGAGAGGCATTTTCTACCGTATTTCTTGAATGGCCCCTCGTAATTATTTCTTTTAGCTAATTTCAATTCTATATTATATACATTTAACAAAAATCATTTTAAAGCTATTTAACATAAGCATTTGTTCTGACATCTACAACAATATGTATAATATTTAAGGTGGTAATTAATAATGTTACTAATTTCATTTCTTCAGGCACATCCCAGAATGTATTCTTTTTTACAAGTTATGATATCAAAAGAAAATATATTATTAATCCATTCATATACATTCTTAATAAATATTTGAACTAGTTCACATCCATACAATAGATGCTAATAGTTTCTCTTTCTTGGCTACAAAATGTACATAATCTGCATCTGACTTGTGAAATTTTTAAGAATGTATTTAGTGGTCAATATTCTAATGATTAATACGATTTGAACCACTGTATTTTCCTTTCTTTAACAAAACAAAATATATTAGTATCAATATTTTTCCATTCATTATGTATTATATGAAACCTTTCATTCCATTTTAAATGGCCTGTAGGCATTTCTTTATATAAATTAAGAGTATTACACATTTTTTTAATTCCTTTTTTTTTTGTCTAAAATTAAAGGAATTAAATGTGTTGGAATGAAAGGTTCCATTAATATGCTCAATTGATCAATCTTACAATGTTTCATTAGTTTCTTTACTACTTTTGGTACATTAAATATTCTAAAAAAAATGTTTTACTTTGTTATATTCAAACGTAAACTCATTGTATCCCATTATTTTTCATCATTGTCTAACAATGAATTTAAAAAAATGATATTATTTTCACTCCATGATTTCAAGAATATTACTTTTATTATTATATTTATGTTCTCGTTATACCCAGAACACTAGAAGACAACTGTCTTGAGTGATGTTATCATCAAGAGTATACCAATTAACAAGTTTATTCCAAGACTGAAAATACATCTAACCAAAACTGATTCTTAGATTTATCCACTTTCTGTAAAGCATAAAGCGGCCCTAAAGTGATAACTTACTGTCATACAATATCTGTACTATATCATTTTTTTAAATTCATTGTTAGACAATGATGGAAAAATAATGGGATACAATGAGTTTACGTTTGAATATAACAAAGTAAAAACATTTTTTTTAGAATATTTAATGTAACCAAAGTAGTAAAGAAACTAATGAAACATTGTAAGATTGATCAATTGAGCATATTAATGGAACCTTTCATTCCAACACATTTAATTCCTTTAATTTTAGACAAAAAAAAAAGGAAATAAAAAAATGTGTAATACTCTTAATTATAATAAAGAAATGCCTACAGGCCATTTAAAATGGAATGAAAGGTTTCATATAATACATAATGAATGGAAAAATATTGATACTAATATATTTTGTTTTGTTAAAGAAAGGAAAATACAGTGGTTTCAATATCGTATTAATCATAGAATATTGACCACTAATACATTCTTAAAAATTATTCACAAGTCAGATGCAGATTTATGTACATTTTGTAGCCAAGAAAGAGAAACTATTAAGCATCTATTGTATGGATGTGAACTAGTTCAAATATTTATTAAGAATGTATATGAATGGATTAATAATATATTTTCTTTTGATATCATAACTTGTAAAAAAGAATACATTCTGGGATGTGCTGAAAATGAAATTAGTAACATTATTAATTACCACCTTAAATATTATACATATTGTTGTAGATGTCAGAACAAAATGCTTATGTTAAATAGCTTTAAAATGATTTTGTTAAATGTATATAATATAGAATTGAAATTAGCTAAAAGAAATATTACGAGGGCCATTCAAGAAATACGTAGAAAATGCCTCTCTTTTTCAAATTATTTGTAAGAAATTCAAAGTCAACAGATTATCATATGTAAAACATTTATTCAATGAATATATGAATTGCCATTGCTTTTGATTAGATGGAACTGGTGTCATTAAAATTTAAACCAGCATTGTTTGTCATCACGGAAGCAACGATAACGTTAAAACGATAACGTCACGATAATGTATTTCACAGTTTCTCAAATAAATACTTTAATATTACATTTCACTCGAAGTATGTAGCGCCGTACCAACTCATTAAAACATATCTATGGTACTTGACATCTAGTTGGTTAACAATTGTTCGAATAGTATAAGTTAAAGTTTGTTAGACTTTTCAGTTTTTCTACCCTGTTACTCTTCTTAAATTACAATAGGAAAACCATGACGTTTTGAAGTCTTTTGACGTGATTTTTACTGATAATTCGCTCCTGCCCAAGGTCGCCAAACATTCTGTACAGAGTTTTTACCTCTCAAAAATGCCTATGTCATTTATAAAGAAATGCAGGTCTGTCTTTTAGAATATTTTCTTCTTTGTCTAGCATATTAAAAGTTTGTATCGGGGTTTTCTTGACGGCAACAAAACTGCAATCGCTACTCGCTGCTCCCTAACGTCATGCTGACGGTAATTTGCTTTGCATTTTTTTTACGAGGACTACTCACCTCTAAATAAGCGATTTCCGTTCAATGAAGCAATGTATTGCGACAATATTTAACTTGTGAAATGAGGTAACAATTCTTGAATTAAGCATCCATTTTTTTTTTCATTTTAGTGCAGTTTATCAGAGATATGACTTTAAACATTATAATAAGTATATTGTTTGTATAGTACCAAAATCCGACGTGCTCCGTGACCCATTTTCACAGATTTAAATCTGAAATAACCTTTAGATGTATCGGATATATTGGAAGGTTTTAATTAAAATTAGTTAGATTTATGGTTAAAACATATCTACCAAATTTGGTTATAATATGACGTTAAATTAAAATAGTATGAAAAAATTTAGGTATTTTTG
Source organism: Ostrea lurida (assembly GCA_903981925.1). NCBI lineage: Eukaryota > Metazoa > Mollusca > Bivalvia > Ostreida > Ostreidae > Ostrea > Ostrea lurida. Next base: position 17,423 of record CAJDSM010000729.1, on the reverse strand, counting down.
AACGGCCCTCGTATGTTGATTTTTTTTCTGAAAAAAATGGAATTTTTTGAGCAAATTAAAATGCTATAGAATTATGGTGGGGTTTTTTGTTGTTGTTTTTTTTCCCAGAGATCAGAATGTGGCGTGTTGTCTTTGGGTCCAATTACTCAATATTTGTAGATGTAAAGGCAAAGATAACGACAGGCCGTGATTCAATTCGTAAGTCTAAATAGATAATTACGAAAACAGAGCTGGGGCAAAACACGGGGACGGCCCTGGACACGCCAGACGTGGATCAAGTGCCTAGGAGGAGTAACATCCCTGTTGAGCACGGTCACACTCGCCGTGAGCCAATAGTCTTGATTGGCGGTCAACGGAACAAGTCCGTAAGTTCAAATCGAGTGGTGCTGGATAGGTGAGACTGGGTGGTCTTAACAATGATTAGTGGAAACACATCAGACAGCAAATTTGACTCAATGGCCAAGGTCATTATTGGTAAATTCTAAAATTGTTATAACGAGCATAAGAATTTACGAAAAATCGGTGCTGCCTTGTAACTACGTGGAACGTTGAAAACCCCTTGCAACACAACTTGTTACTGAGTACAGTAGCGTTGCCTCGATTGGCACAAAATACTGGTATCGTATCGCAGAATGCCAAGGTGCTGCTTGCGGTTCGAAGTTACGTTGTTGGAGAGGACATGGACAGCACACGATACAGTGTCAGTGTGAGATGATGGAATATTGCTACATGTAAATAGTGGTGGGAAGTTTGGTGGAACGCGATGGGAGAAGTCTGAATCGTCTCCGTAATGTACATAAAAGTGTGTAAAGTGGTAAAGAAAATTGACTACGTGTATTATTCTTAGTCCGTGTTTATTCTAGGTGGTAGCGACGTATTGGGTGTATGTACAACGAGGACGCTGACGTAATCCAGGACGTGCAATCCAAGACAGAGCGTCAGTGCTGTATAAAAGATGTCTGGTGTGGTGATGGTTTGTTAATGACACTTCAGCTTATTGTTAGTATCTTATCAAAAAAGTTAAAGATGACTTAATCAAACTTTGACCACAGCATGCGACCATTCCACTTCGGACCTAATTGCTCTAAGAGTGAAGTGTAACACGTAAGGGAGGGGTGTGTAATACGTACTGGCCTCCTGTAACCGATGGTTGCAGCAGCTGGTTTACACAAAGAACACAGTTAATAGGATATGTAACCCAGGCTGTAAAAGACGGGATGGTACAGGAATTCTGGGAGAGTTGGCGATGCTTCATGGCTGCGGTCGATGGAAGATTTGTGTGAATTGGTGTGTACGAATTTTGGGCAGTGTTGCTGTACTTCAAACTGTGACCGTGTGACAGGCGAATTGTGTGTGTACGATGAGGTATGGTATGGCAAGGAGAACAATGCAGAAGGTAATGAGTTAATAGAAGCAGCTTTTAACCCATGCTCAATTTAGGTCAAACATCGAAATGAAGTTAAAATATTCCTAATATCGTAGTCCTGTTGAGAGTCAGTTTGTGAAATAGGTATCTATAATCTTTGCTAAATAAACTAAAATTGGCATAGATTTAGATTTCAATTTATGCTTGACATATGCTCAGTGTAACATGGTGTCTTTCATCGAATGATTCGCTGCGAAAAAATCTTAAAGTGATTTGTTGAGGTTAGATGTGAATTCTTTGTTAGTAGAAGTCCCGGTAATGGTTATGGATTGTCGTGTATCCCTGTTATTGATAGTGTTTGTTATGTAACGTTTCGCATTTTTAAAAGCTATGTTTTTTAAAACATTATAAATTCAATTTGTATCACCACATGATCAGGTCTGTAATGTTTCTTCTACCAGTCTCATGTTTGTTTAAGGGAGACGGATGTGGGTGTTTTTTTTAACTTATGTAAACACAAGCAAGGGGGCACGTTGAGCGGCTTGGTGCTGTTGATCTACAGTGACGAATCGGTTTTGTGGGTACTGGTGGTCCCGGTGCTGAGGGTTATTGTTGGTTGGCGGCGTTTGTATCATGCGGTCATTCTGTGTGTTGCTGGCGTGTAGACTAAAGGTCAAGGGCTATGGCGATACAGGGGTGACGTTTGCTACCATTATAAATAATGTAGTTAATCAGTTTAAAATACTTAAAAACTGTAAACAATAAAAATTTTGGCTCAAAAACGTGTCGCTGGCCCCCTAAAGGTCATATCTTTATAATTTTAAACATTATTACTTAATATAAAATCATACTACCCTTCAAATAATCTTTGACAAAACAACAGACTATATCTATCTGGAATAATAGGAAAGAATAACAGATGATGAAGAGTTTAATTTGTACAATTATTTATATCTGAAGTTTCTGAAGTTACCTCTCTTTGAAAGAAAGTAAAATGCAATGCACTGTACATATACATACTACAAAACATATTCAGCTTGTTGTACTAATTTATATTTTCATCAATTACAAAATAATTATGAAGGGATTGATTGATCTTGTCTTTCTGTAACACTTAGAAGTCTTTTCCAATGGTGGAGATAGAAAATGTCACAGGCAGGAGACTTTACAGCTTCTACCCAACTATCTCTCAAGAGAAATAAGAGCTAGAATTTTTTGACATTATAGACAATTACTTCTTCAACGAAAATATAACAGGACTCCTAAACAATTCCAAATATAACAGCTGCCGAGGATGAGGTCCGGAGCTAAGCTCCATCTCTTACAACACTGTATAAACGCATTTTATGTATAAATTTTAGTTTAATATATAAGATATATTAAGGAATATGCTTATTAATGTTAATTTAATTCTTTTTTACCTATTTGTACCCGCATGTTTAGGTCAGGACTACAATGTCCTAGGAACAAATTCCATGTCAGTTGGAGTACTAAATAAATAAATACCTATATTTTCAGAACATTTCATTTAATGCTTTTTTTTCAAAGAATGTAGTCCACACATTTTACGGTGCTCCTGTGAGGAGGAGTGTAGTCTCTCATTGCCATACGGGACGTGTCACGTGAACAATGGATCTGTATTGGTGGATGCACTGGAGAACTATTTGGGGCGACAAGTGTAACAAAAGGTGAACAAAAGCCAAAATATTGATAATAGGAAATTCAAAACTAAAAAATGCAAGAAAACTAGCCTGCCTCTGCAGGTAAAGTTTTGGAACAGTAGCATGACGTCACAGCAATCGTTTCTTCGTTAATCAATCGTTTGTAAACACAATAATTGCAATCAGTTCAATATGGCTATGGTCTAGAAGAGATACTAATGAAAGAAAGAATAGAATATATATGTTGATGACAAAATGCAATATTGGTTTCTAATCGTATTTTGAGTCAATTTATGAAAATTATACTTTATCAATTTACAGACAAACTTCCAGTATCATCATATGCATTGCAGACCTACATTTCAACTAAATAATCAGTTGAACAATTTACAGGTTTGTATGAATCGTCACTCAGAAAATCCGAAACCGCCATGGGGCGCAGGAGTAGGAGCAGGCGTCTTTTTTGAATAATTGTAGTAGGTGTCCCGCAGTAATTTAATTCAGGTACGGCAGAATAAACAAGGACATTTTAAATTATAGATGTTGGTGTATTTCACCCTTTTCTTTATCAGTTCACTTCACCGATAATCAAATGTATAACAACGACAAAATTGAAGAGGCAGAAAATTATCAGAATATACTGTATGTCCCATTGGAGGGTGTTTTATCCTATTAGTTGTCTCCAACATTAACTTTGTTAATACAGTTTGAATGATGAGTAAGGTACTTTTCATGTTTCATGTGTGTATTCCTTGTGGACAACGGCCCTTTTTGGACGCAACGATTTAAACGAATCTATTTTCAGGAAAAACAATGATAGAAATAGTAGTTTGACCTATCGATGCTAGGACTTTCATAATATTTTTTTTTAATCGAAGCTTTTGAGATATCATACCCATGCTCTTTAAGGGACATGGGCACGTTTCTGAAACTGAAAATATTCAAATTTTACTATTTCATTTATAATATTTACTAGCTCAATTAAGGCATTAGTGGTTAAAGAAATTTTGAATGTCAATCATCTGAGATACAAGAGAGATTCAACACTTCCATTCTTCTTATATAAACAAGCTCATTCTGTTTTGTTTATAAATCTGCTAAATAGAAAACAGAATGGGAAAGGGAAAAATACACTAGAAAACTGTTTGAAATTGAATGCAGATTTACTTGTAAATTGAAAAAAAAATCTGTTTTAAATCAACTATATTTCCCAATATTATGTAAACAAACCTGAATAAATTTCAAAACTTTTAATATGAAATATCTATAGAATGGTATTTTAGTCGCTGATAATGGCTTTCCCATCTCTCTCAATGTTTTTTTCCTTTGAATTGGTTTGTTGTCCGACTGGGAACATAACTCTCTTTAAAAAGTTATAGTTCCGCAAAGTTTGGTTCCCCGCGCTTTCTTAGTAAAGGGAGAGTTAGCATATCCTCAAATGGCATAATGTTTAGACTATATTTTGAACGTTGCATTTTCAAAAGTCTCGAAGAAAGAAAGACGGTGTTTCCGGCACAAAGAAATCACAAGAAAAAGAAAGCATGCTTAGATACGCGTAAGATTTCATGTTAGCAAGCTGCTATCAACTGATCAAAACTGGTGTATTAATCGTTCAAATTGGGAGTTTATCAAATAAGCGATATATTATTAGTACCATGGTTTTGGGTAACTGACCTAATATGGCTTATACATGGTCAGTAAATTCCATATGGGGCGAGAGCGGAGCTCGAAGCCCCATATGGAATTTACCTGACCATGTATAAACCAAATTAGGTCAACTACAAACATGTAACGAATAAATCTCGACTGCCTTTTTTAATAACATAGTATATAACTTGCCTTTGATGAAATACGTAACATATGTCACTTTGGCCTCAAGCAACTATGAACGTCACAAACAAAGTTAGAAATTTCGTATTTAATGTAATGTATTGCTTGGTCAATGAACTTATTGGCCGCGTTGTGGGAATATTCATTTCGACGAACGGAGTTTATTCCTTCGAGGTAGTCAGACACTTTGAAAGTAAATTTTAGACGAAAAATAACTCAATCTCTTAACCTTGAATAAGGACTAATGGCTCCTACCTGACTATGTAATGATTATACTGAACTATGTATGGGATTCCATGGTCTCGACGTGGTCGATGTAAACCAATGGTAATGCTACATATTAGCAGGAAGTATAGATATGTTAGGCAAATCTACTGGCGTCGGTCTGCGCATTGATCATAGGTGCGTTGTGTTGATGTAATTTTTTTTTCATTCATGTGTCGTGGATTTAGTATGCCGTATGTGTGGAGTCAGTGGCTGTGGTTTGGATGATCTTCAGATTGATTGGCTTTCTGAGTCGACCAATTAGTTGCTATTCCACTTTTAACATAAATTGGACAAAGTCAACAATGATGTTAATCGTAACAGATGACATGTCCAGAGAGAATATATAATACGAAAATCATAATCTGTAGGGCAAAACACGGGACCTCCGCAAAATCTAAGCGGGATCAGGTGCCCTTGGAGGTTGAGTAAGCAACGGCCGGCGCTGCTTCGCCATGATCAGGTCGAAACTACGCCGCTGTTGTGGGATGGTATTCAATTCGCAAAGCATGAGGACAGATGTGTAATACAGGATACGTGCCGTGCATTGTCGAAGATTGTCTAGATTATTGTGGATAATGGAAGAGTCTAACAAAGGTTTGAAATCAAATATGAAGTCAGCACACTGGATGATTGACTTGTAAGTCGCAACGACAAGTCATTAATGAGTGGCAGCTGGACGCTGTAACTGAATCTGAGGCTCATGGGAATTTGCTTTGTTTAACCCTGATCAAGACATTACGCTGGTACAAGATGGGTGGTAACGCTGTCCTCGAGAGGGGGGGTGTCTGCACTCATTGAGTTGATGCTTGGTTGGCAAATTAAGACTAAGACTTTTACACCTATTAGGTTCTCACATCTAAATGTAAAAATCTACAATATTCTGAACATGGGATTTCTTGGATTTTTTTTCATATTTCAGAAGTCCAATGTAGTAAAATTTGCAGCACCAAATGCCTGTCTGAGTTTCGAATTAAAGAATGGGGTTTTATTAAATATCCAAGTCCGCGTTTAATAGATTATGAAAAACGAAAATTTAAGATGCATAATAGAATTAACATTTTAAAAGTGAGCATGATCTGTATTTTTACGAAAATGAAATCTTCTATTTTTTCTATGTGATTTCGGTAGTCGTAAGAAAATGGGTTTGGGCGGTTGGGTAGACTTTTATGGTTTACAACGCGAGCTTCGTGGGAGTTAGAGTAGGATAAAACAGGTGAGCGAAGAACAAAGTATTGGTGTTTAACTATTTATAATATTACCGGAACTTATCGAAAATAACAGGAGTCGCATGGCCGATCAACATTGGTATGTAAGCATAGCGCAGTAGTCTGGTTGTGCTGTGTTTTGGGATGTATATCTAGCGGTATGCTCTTTGGGCGTTCCGTGCTTTGTTGGATCGAATGTAGTATTACTATTTCGATGTGGAAGAATAGAATGGGCATTATGTTCAATGTATCATAGTATGTGGTCTCATGGTTGACTGATCTAAGCACATGGGTAAGTTTAGTTTTATTGCATTGCGATGTTTCCAGCACATAGTCGGTGGGATATAATACTGCTATAACTGCGCTTACACTTAGCACATTTCAAGCGTGATTTTGAGTTTTACTTCACATATAGGAGATTTCGGTGACTATGACGTGTATCCGTAATCTCAATGATAAAATCAATCACGTTGTAGACGCGTAGCCTTTGGAGGCTTATTTCTCGCTTGTGTTTCATCATTTTGGGAACCGACCCACATTTCGTGGGTTCGCATTTTACAGGGTCAATATATTTGATTGTCGGATAAACAATTCAAAAAGATACAGATTAATGTTAGCTTAAGATGTATGTTTTGACGCTTGTCATATTTTTATCTGTTAAGTTTTCGTAACACTAAGTTACAGATATTTTATATATTTGCACATAATATCAATAATACTGCTCTCGGTCTTTTATTTAAACCAATAAATTCAGAAACGTACATGTATGTCCAACGTACAACCATTTTGATATGCAAAAATATTTAACTTTTTGTAGAGTAAAGAGGTTTGCATTCAAGAAATGAAACTTCGTCGAGAAGCATCTCACTTTCGGATGCCACGTTTGTATTCGAGCGAAAGACCAACAACATGGAGGCCAAGGAAATTGGAGTATAATGAAACCATTGAAGACAGCGGGAGAAGCAGGAACCGAAATAAACGAAAATGACTTTGTCCAGGATCTATTGTAACTGTGGAAAGCCATTGCTTCAGTAACATGTACCACCAAGATGAACCAGTCAGAAATATATAAATGTGTATCTGACAATTCAATGAAAACCAACGAACAAACTCCTCCCTTAATGATGGAACTTCCCTGTCCAGATTGCCTGGTTTAACTTTTTTCCTACATTTTTATCAATTAAACATAGGTTTTATACCGTGTGTATTGAGGTTTAGACTTCTTTTTTTGCAATAACACTTCTATTTATTGCCCATGGCAAATGCCAAGCTTTGCTGATATTTTTTTTTCGAAATGTGTTATATACGGTGCACCAAATTTAGTACACATCATTTAATTGCATGCCTTGATTACAAACAATTGGATGGGGGAGAAAACAAAATATGTACTATAGATGAAAGTTCAAATGCATGTATAATGTAAATATACACAAAATGGTTTTGATTTTGATAGTGTTGAATTGTCATTTGTGTTTGATTCGATAAAAGTGTAGTTGTGCACCTTGAATATTGTAAGAACCAGGTAGTTAAAGTCATATTTACATTACTGTTTAATCCCAAATAAAAAACATTAGAATCTATTTTGAATTGATAGGTGCTTATAAGCTGCAAAAGACCCGAATCACCCAAGTTGGTTTGGCCGTACTGAAATACAATAACTACTACAGGGTTTTAAAAATTATGCAAATATATGAACTGTTTTAAGGTTGGAAAATGGTATAAATACTATTGACAATTTGATGTTTTTTTATTTTCAAGAAAAAATGAAAAATACTTGGGTTTTTTTTTTTAATTTTGCACTCCTTTTTGTCGGTACATATGACATCATGTGGTTGCGTAAATGTCATATTTTCGTGTATCATTTCATTGTGACGTACACAATTTACTTACGCTAAATGGCTGTTCCTGAACTGCTAATTCTCCAAGGAATTGAGCGGAAAGTTTAAACATATACATAAAAAGCAGAAACGAATACAATTTTCCTAAAGAATGTAAATATAAGCAGATAATATTAGATTTATTGAAAGGTGTAGTCTCATAACTGAACGGTGGTGTGGCAAACAAAATTTTCATAACGCGTGTTTATCTTTGTAACAATGTATGCACACACCGTTGCAATTATGAGACTACAATCTTTCAATAAATCATAAATTCATTGCTTAAGTATTTCAAATATGATAAATTATGGGTGAAAAAAATTACTTAGGGTTCTGCCAAATGCAGTCATTTAATAGGTACAGATATTGATATCAGTAAGTTATCAACCTTTAGGGCCGCTTTGATGCTTTTAACAGAAAGTGGGATAATCTAAGAATCAGTTTTGGTTAGATGTTTTCAGTCTTGGAATAAACTTGTTAATTGGTATACTCTTGATGATAATCACTTCAAGACGCAGTTGTTCTTCTAGTGTTCTGTGTATAACGCGAACATAAAATATAAATAATAAAGTAAATATTCTTGAAATCATGGAGTGAAAATAAATATCATTTTTTTTAAATTCATTGTTAGACAATGATGGAAAATAATGGGATACAACTGAGTTTACGTTTGAAATATACCAAAGGTAAAAACATTTTTTTTTAAGATATTTTGTAACCAAATAGTAAAGACTAATGAAACATTGTAAAGATTATCAATTGGAGATATTAATGGAACCTTTCATTCCAACACATTTTAATTCCTTTAATTTTAGACAAAAAAAGAAGAATAAAAAAATGTTGTATACTCTTAATTATTAGATAAAGAAATGCCTACAGCCAATTTTAATAATGGAATACGGTTTCATATATAATACATAATGAATTGGAAAAAATATTGTACTATATATTTTTGTTTTGTTAAGAAAAGGAAATACAGTTGGTTCAATAACGTATTAATCATAGAATATTGCCACTAAATACATTTCTTAAAAATATTCACAAGTCAGATGCAGATTTATGTACATTTTGTAGCCAAGAAAGAGAAACTATTAGCATCTATTGTATGGATGTGAACTAGTTCAAATATTATTAAGAATGTATATGAATGGATTAATAATATATTTTCTTTTGATATCATAACTTGTAAAAAAGAAACATTCTGGGATGTGCTGAAAATGAAATTAGTAACATTATTAATTACCACCTTAAATATTAACATATTGTTGTAGATGTCAGAACAAAATGCTTTGTTAAATAGCTTTAAAATGATTTTGTTAATGTTATATAATAAGATTGACAATTAGCTAAAAGGAAATAAATTTACGAGGGCCATTCAAGAAATAGGTAGAAAATGGCCTCTCTTTTTCGAAATTATTTGTAAGAAATTCAAAGTCAACAGATTATCATATGTTAAACATTTATTCAATGAATATATGAATTGCCCATTGCTTTTGATTAGATGGAACTGGTGTCATAAAATTTAAAAACAGCATTGTTTGTCATCACGGAGCAACGATAACGTTAAAACGATAACGTCACGATAATGTATTTCACGTTTCTCAAAATAATACTTTATATACATTTCACTCGAAGTATGTAGCGCCGCTAAACTCATTAAAACATATCTATGGTACTTGACATCTAGTTGGTTAACAATTGTTCGAATAGTATAGTTAAAGTTTGTTAGACTTTTCAGTTTTTCTACCCTGTACTCTTCTTAAATTACAATAGGAAAACTCATGACGTTTTGAAGTCTTTTGACTGATTTTTTCTGAAATTCGCTCCTGCCCAAGGTCGCCAAACATTCTGTACAGAGTTTTTTCCTCTCAAAAATGCCTATTGTCATTTATAAAGAAATCAGGTCTGTCTTTTAGAATATTTTCTTCTTTGTCTAGCATATTAAAAGTTTGTATCGGGGTTTTCTTGACGGCAACAAAACTGGCAATCGCTACTCGCTGCTCCCTAAACGTCATGCGACGTCAACTTTCTTTGCATTTTTTTTACGAGGACTACCTCACCTCTATAAGCGTTTCCGTTCAATGAAGCAATGTATTGCGACAAATTTAACTGTTGTGAAAATGAGGTAACAATTCTTGAATTAAGCATCCATTTTTTTTTCATTTTAGTGCAGCGTTTTCAGAGATATGACTTTAAACATTATATTAAGTATATTGTTTGTATAGTACCAAAAATCCGACGTGCTCCGTGACCCCATTTTCACAGATTTAAATCTGAAATAACCTTTAGATGTATCGGATATATTGGAAGGTTTTATTAAAATTAGTTGATTTATGGTTAAAACATATCTACCAAATTTGGTTTATAATATGACGTTAAATAAAATAGTTATGACAAAATTGGTATTTTTTGAAGCGGCCCTCGTATGTTGATTTTTTTTCTGAAAAAAATGGAATTTTTTTGAGCAAATTAAAATGCTATAGAATTATGGTGGGGTTTTTTGTTGTTGTTTTTTTTGGGGGGGGGGGGATTTTTTTTTATGAATTTATATAATAATTGACTATTATGTATGGATATTGCTATATCT
>CAJDSM010000728.1:14250-29965 GCA_903981925.1 Ostrea lurida | reverse complement strand
GTGTTTATATGTAAAGCATTTGAAAAAAAAATCTTCTATGCTATTGATAATAAATTAAAACTAAATAGATATTTAAAATGAGCAGGGAGTTTTCTATTATAATTGTAAATTTCGTAATCCTAGTGGTAGGATGTTGTTTTGGTGGGGCCCAAATGGTAATTGATGGAAATTAGGTTTAACAATTTAATATTTTTTCTTTTTCTTGATCGCTATGTTCCAGTTCTTTTCAAATTTGGCATAAATCATCTTTGGGACAGGGACATGAATTGTAAATTTCTGGACTTCTGCACCCCTGGGGCCTTAGGGGATGGGGCAAAAATTGCCAAAATTTCAAAAATCTTCTTCTCTACAACTGCACATGTCTAAGAAAAACTAAACGCATAGTGATGTAGAGCAGGAGGGCATCTGCCAAAATTGTAAATTTGGTGATCCCCGGGGTAGGGGAACTTGGTACATAGTAAATAGTGGTACACAGTGTTTATATGTAAACATATGAAAAACATCTTCTTTAATGCTATTCATATCAGTTTGAAACTAAATGGATATCTGGTATGAGCAGGGAGCCTTTTATCATACAATCATGGATTGTCGTCCCGTCTGTAGATGCATGGTTTGGGCTCAAGTGTACCTTCACTTAGGATTCAATATAATGAGTACTGTCATTCGACTCTCATAGGGACGAAGATGTTCTATCAATTTGGAGTCAAAAGGTTAAAGGTCAAGCGCTCTGGAATCAAAGTAGTAATATTGGTTCCAGTATCGAGAGCATTATCCAATCTACCTAGAGTCACCATATCATACATATGGACTACATGTACCCATGGGATGAAGATGTTCCCTATCGAAGTTGGGATCAAAAGGTCGCAGGTCAAGCGCAATGGCCATCGAAGTATCAATATAGTTTCCGGGGTCTAGAGCATTATTCTTTCTACCTACATAATGGACTACCCATGGAATGAAGATGTTCCCTTTATAATTTGGGGTCAAAAGATCAAAGGTCAAGCACACTGAATATTAAAATAGCAATATGATTTCCACCTAAATTCATAATTTGAAAGATGATAACAAGTGAACAATAGATTTCATATTCAGGCTTAAATGCAAAATATGATTACGTCCTTTATGGGCAATGATACCCAGGTGACCGTTAAGGCCTGTGAGCCTCTTGTTTTTAATCCCATCGACACATCTCTACACGGCATGCATCCCTCTCGTACGTTTCTGTAAAAAATGTCGTTGTGTTACTTATGCAGGATAAATCCATGTAAATCAGCAGTATAGCATTAAACTGAGCATTGTACAAGTTGTTGATATTTGGTCTTGTAGTTGTCTAATTCATTTTACTACCATATACTTTAACAAGAGACCTCTAGGCCTTATGGGTCACCTGATTATCAGTTAAAGTAGTCCCAATGGCCATGAAATCTAGAGAGAAAAAAATTCCTTTTCGGCATTTATAAGCTAAATCATAATATTCAGCAGCAGTATGTAAAGGCAAAGATAACGAACAGTGATCAATCTCGTAAGTCCTAAATAAAATACAAAAACAAGAGTTGGGCAACCACGGACCCCTGGACACACCAGAGGTGGGATCAGGTGCCTAGGAGGAGTAAGCATCCCCTGTTGACCGGTCACACCCGCCGTGAGCCCATAGTCTTGATCAGGTAAACGTAACAGTCCGTAGTCAAATCAGTGTGTGAAAAACGGCTTAACAATGGCTATGAAACACATCAGACAGCATTTGACTCAATGATAGGTCATATTGGTAAACTAAATTGTTATAACGACCATAGAATTTACGAAATGCTGCCTTTAAACGTGACTGTTGAAAACCCTGCAACAACAACTTGTCTGTAAGTAGCTTGCCTCGATTCAAAAACGGATCATACGCAGAACAAGCTCTTGCGTATCGAATAAGTTGAGAGACATACACACCATATGCAGGTGATGATGGAATATTGCTACATAAATATGGGAGTTGACGATGGAGAAGCTGAAATCGTCCCGTTTGTCATAAAGCTGAGTAGTGAAAAAATTGTGAAAAAATTATGTCATTATGGAGTAGAAGTCGTTTTGTTTACATATATATGTAAAAACCAAACGAAAGAGTTGGATTTAACTTGCAAAATGTGTTATTTTGTGATCTTCCACTCACAAGAAGAAAACAAAGTGCTAAATTTTTTGATCCTATACACAAAACAATATATTTTTTCTAGTCTGAAAGAAACAAACTACCAATATATATGGGTATTATCTCACTCTGAATTCCAAATTTACATTGAAAAGCATATTGCTATTCAAAATTGTGATGTTTGTAGATTTGAAAAATTATGGTCATTGTGAAAACATTTTTGATTTTTAACTCATGTTATCTGATTTCTTGATATTTAGCAAACATGGACTAGTGTGTGTGCGTGCGAGCAAGTGTTTGTGTTGAGGATATGGCGAAAAAAAAAACTATTCATTGTAAAAATGATTTATATGTTTCTGATTTGTGAAAAAAAATATAAATAAAAAAAAAAAAAAAAAAAAATAAAGCTGAGTAGTTAGTTTTGCGTTAATGTCAATGTTCAATAAACAAGTACGAAGCAGATATGGAAGACCAAGACGTGTTCTTGAAACACAAATGCCTCTGAAAGTATCCATATTGATGTCACACATATAATACTATATCACTATTTTTGATGTGCCCTAAAGTTAAAACCGTGGAGTCGCAAAATCAACAATTTTGGTAGATCTACACCTCTTTCTGCTTTTTCATTATACATGTAGGCATATAATTTTCATATAGTAAAAGCAAAAATAAAATAAAGAAGTCTTTCAAATGAAAAAGACAATCTCTATGATTATTTGCCCCCTCCCCCGGAACCAAAACCCCTACCCTCGTGGTTATGAAATTTACACTTATCTGCTCCTTCCAAATATCTATTTACTTTCCGTTGAGTATCGATATGGTGCTTGAATGTTTGTACCTCCTTTGTCCTTAAGTTGACTCCTACCATATTTGAAAAGAATTAAAAGGGCGGTTATCAAGAGGGAATTAAAAATGTTCAATTGTTAACACACATTTAAACGCTATGACCATTTTGGCCCCACCCTGGTACCAAAGTCCCCACCCCTAGGATCACGAAGTTTACATTTTGATAAAGGCCTCCCTGTTTTACATGCATTTACGTTTGTTTTGTTGTTGTTTTTTTTGTAGATATGCGGTTGCAGAATAGACGATTTTGAAAATTGGTTAATCTTTTTGAAATTTTCACGCGCCCCTAAGGGTCAGAAAGTGCCCTCAAAATGCTGCATACTAAACTCGAATTTTTTTTTTTTAGAATGTTCATTTTTTAACCTGAGTGACTTAAAATATAAAAATCTGATAATTTTATCAAAAAGTAGAAAATGTCTTTGAATCAAAGACAGATGTAACCGAGTTTGATTTTTTTGAAATTCATTGAGCTTCATTTAAAATCTCATACTAGATCATAATGTATCTTTTGAACCCAAAGAAAATGAGTTTTATTTCATGAATTGTATCTCTAGTTCACTAAGTTGGTATTGGATATAGCTGTTCATGTCAACGGACATTCTTTAAAATCTTTTTTTTTTCGTGTAGCTTGATGGTACGCGTTCATGTACCCCCCTACCCACATTTCTACATGTTAAGATAGTTCAATAATGAAACTGGTCACAAAATATGACGATTGAAAAATGGCCTAGCAGCCCTTGAAATTGTCCAGTCATACAATTTGAGTCACTTTATGCTTCTATTATTTCTATGCTCTCAATATACAAACATCCTTGATTTATATTCCTTTATTGTAAGTTTTGGAAACTTTATCGTGTTCTAGACGACAGTAGGGTGTGCAAAACCTCAAAGACATTATCATTTACCTTCAGTTGTCATGCTGATGATGTGGGTACGTGTACCTAGTTATAGTGTTGAAAATGGGATGAAAAATATCCCCCAAAAAAAGACAGTTCGTAAAAAAAAAAAATGCAGCCTTGAAGTTTGGATAAACTGAGAAAATCACCAAAGAAAGACATCCACATGGGTGGTAAATTATTCAAAATTGCATACCGGACCACTTCATATATTTTGTCATAAATCATATACAAGTAGATTTGCTGATTTTTTAATGTGTTACAAACGTCTCTCCGACACGCACTGCGTTGAATAATTCAAGCAGTGAATTTAGCACCATCATGGTCAATATATTCATGAAAATTAAGAGGTCTACATCTCTCCCCCCCCCCCCCCTTCACCACACCACACACCAGTGGTTTATTTTCGTACTAAGATTGATGACGGGTAACCCGTAAACCCAGGTGTTTACTTTGTTTCGACTCATACGGGCTAACGGCGGGTGTGACCGCTTACTCCTTCATGGCACCTGATCCTGTCTTCGCTTTTGTCGGAGGTCCGTGTCGCCCTACACTCGATTTTTTGGACTATGATTAGCTTACAACATTGTTTACTTCGCCAATTCATATCAGGGTAAATTTGGGGAGCGAGAAAGTCATATGGGTTTCAACGTACACAGTATAGCCCTTTGGTCAATAAGTAGAAGGTACACTACGTCCCTGGACAACAACGCTAGCGCTTTGACTCGCGTACCGATCTTTGGAGCTTTGATTATGGCTAGTACACTGGGTATTTTTTTTATTAACAGAATCAACGAAAAACATACATGTATGTATTATACATATACATGCACACGGATAGACTAGATGAAACTAAGTAATTGTCACAATAACAAATGAATGGATGAAATACAGGTTGACGGACAGATGAATATAATGAAAATAATACAGATTATTATATGATTGAAAGATTCCGAGCTTTCTGATTGGCTGAAATCCAACTAGAAAATGTTGTTTCAAGGTGAATACTTATTTCTTCAACATAGGGTAAAAATCTTATTACGATTTTCCAAATTGATACGATTGATTATCTGGTGTGTTGTGGTGGGGTTTTTTTTGGAGGGGGGGAGGGTCCTTTTTTTCCCCTGGTCATTTAATGAAAATTCGTGTCTTCACTCACTTTCGACTAGTTCCTGTACTATATAGACCTCTACCAGGAGCTAACATCTAGCTCGAGCAGAAAATGAACGATCAGATATCATTTTATAAGTTACAAAAAATTATCTGATGACTGCCGACAAAATGGTCAATCAGGAATCATTACACAGACTATAGAAGACAATTTTAATTGTCCTATCATATATTGGTCAATTATACGATGCCATAGCTATCCTTACAGCACAATATTCATCTCGTCCTCCGGGCTCGGTGAATACCGATATATTATATATACTTATCAGTTAGTTAAAATACGAACCCACCTATAGGATATTAACTGTATATTATACACTAACAGAACGTTTTGGAAATATCATAGAGATAATTACATATCGCCATAACTATCTCAAAATTAAACTAAAAAAAAAAAAAAAAAACAGAGAAAAAAAAACAGGCTGCAGAAGTTTACACAGACAGCATTTCCAACAGATTTGGTTAATAGTGAAATAGCAGCTTCGGAGAAAATATGCGGACCTACGGATGGATGAAGTGAGACCCTTCCCCTAAACGTTGTTTGTGGGGGTATAATGGAAAATCTTCAACTAGAAACTATGCAGTAGATTCTATATTTTCTCAACTTATTTAAAAGTAATATGCCGGATATATTTGGGTTGATACATGCAATATCAAAATGAAATATGATATTGAGAGAAGTCTGTCAATTCAGAAATTAAAATTACTAGATAAAAACACATTTGAACCAGTCTAGTAGAAAACACCACGTTTCTCACGCTCTCCGTGATAATTGGAGTGCAGTTAATTAATGAAATGGATCATTTTAAAGCAAACGAAATTCACAAAAAAATTGAGAGGGGGTGTGACTGTGTGTATTTGGATGGTATAAATATCGTACAGTAAGATAGTTACTTTATCATATTGAATATCAATTCGTATATTATACGATGTAAAGAAAAGACAACAAAAACACTTTGATCAAACCCTCGAAAAAATAACTTTTTCGTACTGTTAATTCATTTTATAGAGTTACAAAATGAAATTTATGGCACAATTATGGATAATTTAAAAAAAAAATCAGGTAGTTTAGAACCAATAATTAATATTACGGTAATACCATTTACTAGTATCTAATTTCAAAACATTTAGGGATTATATGCGGAAATTACGCTACTTTGGTGATATTCGGAATTTTCCAAGGATACAAACAAACTTAGCGTTATTCACTGTAGATGAAAGGTCTAATGTGTTGCAGTATTTTCATCGAGAAATAAAACAGGAACTTTTACTGCGGACACAATGAAGTCCAGATTTTTCGCTACCCTAAAAATTATACTGGGTAAAGTAAAAAAAAAAAAAAAAAGCACGGGGAAGGGGTGTCAGTATCTCATATAGCCCCAGATCGAACGTGCGTATATTTGTAAAATTATAAATTTCAGTCCTAAAATACAATTCATAACAGAGACTTGCAAGTTTCATTTTTCCTGACCGAGAAAAATAAATCCTGTAAGATAAATTATCCCGTAATTCTTCATGAGATGTATTTATAATTGTACATAAAACACCGGCAGATTAAACATCTTATACACTTTTCATTACTTTTCGTAGCTGAGAACTCAAATAATCCTGCATCTAATAAAAGTGTCCCAATCCTTTGATTGCCTGAAACTTCTCCCCAGTTACTCTATACAAAACTACTGGGAGAATTCTCCCATACATCCTCCCATAAAAGAGGCATAAATTTCTCTTTTTTGCTTGCCCAGTGGTTACTGATAGAATTTCGGTAAGACTTCAAACTCCATCCATTTTTCTGCAAGATTTTCTTCATTTATAGTTCTAAAAGCTTATAGGAGTTTAAACTGGAGGTGCGAAATATAGACAAAACAACGCCACATATATGCACTGTCATAAAAGGTAGCTAAATCATGTAAAAAAATATTTTTCTACACACGTTTGAAGATGCTTGTGCTTGCATGTCACAATGCAAATAACTAAAACTGGGGTTGTACGTTATCGAGATAGTGTTCTAATCATCTCTCACAAGGACAATCCCCACTTGATCAGTTAGTTACAACCCTTGAATAAACTTCTGCATCATGATTATTTATGAAGTATGTTTCCTTTTGATTACCAACATTAAGCTATACTTAACAACGTCCACAGAATTCTTCCATTTTGAATAAATACCGATAATGAGGAAAATGACACTGACCTAGAGTGTTCCGTAATTTTATGGCTGGGGTAAAATTTTAGTGATGGAAGAAGTTCTACAATTTGACAAACAAAAATTAGAAGCTAAAAATTTTCAATTATAAGAATGTTGCTCTGGTAAACAGGGCTGACTAAAACAAACTTCATTTGATTCGAAAACTACCATGATGCCTTTCTACTTTTGCTACAGCTTTGAACTAGAAAATGTCAGAAAAAGGGATCGAAATACACATTATCATGCTCAAAATATTCAGATTGATATTCAGCTGTGCGTTTCATATTCTAAATATAAGTACATTCAATAATTTGTGATTCATATATCTGAAAAATACAGCGACATGTGTTCAAAATTAATCGTTATTCATAGTCAAAAAGTTTAATTTGTTTTAACAACATCCTTGTACTGCGACTCTGGAGTGGCAATATTTATTTATTCATTTATTTATTTATCATTATTATTATTATTTTTTGGTAATATGAATTCGAGTTCATTTATGCAAGATTTACTTTCGAAATTTTGATGAATATTCATCAAATGAAGTTAAACTATTTCGAATTTTCATATATGTATACATGTACATGTGTAATAAGATTTTTAAATACAAATCACAAGATTTACATTTACAATATTTCGGAAACAAATCGCTATCAATTTCTTTTCTCTTTTCTTTAATATGAATGTCAAGGATTTTAATATAAATTAGTGTGCACGTAGCAAGGCACCAAATACCAAATCACCAGATTTGAAAAATAATATATTGTAACATTCATTCATAGTGATATAGATCATGGTCCAAAAGATTTTTTAAAATACCTAAAACAAGTTTTGGATACGAGATCACTGAAACTTCATTGAATCTTGATAGTCTCATATGAATTTGATTTAAGTCAGTTAGCTATTGATCTAAATTTTAGGAGTTTGTTATCAATACTTGAAAATTATAAATAAATAACTTATAAAGTAATCGAAATTTTGTGGCTAGTGTTCATAATCTCAAAACTGATATTTTAAAAGAAATTAGATATTCATTTTAATGCTTGCAGTTTGAATTCAGAATATGCATTGCACCTGTACACCACAAAATAAAAAAAAAAATCCAATACCAAAATTTTATTTCAATTTATCAATCTACATGTGTAATCAAAGCATTTCACAATATTCAACTTCATAACAAAATATGAACGTCAAACTAGTTGAAAAAAAATCTTACATATATAGGTATTTATTATCCGTGAACGACAAATTATATCGATCAAGAACAGAAAAATAAGAAATCATGTGTTATTCTAAATTTTTATATATGGTAATAGAGACATATTTGGGTTTGATCATGCTAGTAGCTATTAATTGTATCTTTTATCCCTTGGTGTTTAATTATTGAATTTTATCATACAGTGTATATTCCTTAAAGATATATTAATTAGATACATGTAGTAGTATAGTATAGTTTTTGGAATATTTTTATTATCATACTACTACTTATATAGACTTATCATATTCCTTAAAGATATATGTGTATTAATTGGATATCATTATCTGTCTAAATATAAGCGTATTTATTTAACGATATGAGTTTACACTTTCTGCAAATTGTACAAAATAACTCGGCATGATTTAAAAAGTATTTCAGCTTTTTTCCTCTATCCCCTCTATGATCACGTGACGTCGCAAGCTGAATATTACACACAGACCATGGAATGACCCGAGAGTCTGGACAGCCTGAAAGCTGCTGACACACCTTCATTCAGACAAGCGTGAAGGGAAGTTAAATTTCATGTCTAACATCAAATAGATTTTAATACGACTACATATTGTAAAAATGAAAAGAAAAAGAATCTGTGATGTTCTCGCACTTTTGTGCACATACATTACAAACGTCTATTTGTCATAAATATCATAGGAAAAAAATCGTTCTCCACTTGCACTGAATAGACCAGTACTTTGTTAATATCAATTAATACCAACTGTCTAACTTGCGAAAAGAATTGCAACTTCATATACATTATACGACACATATAATTAAACATCACCAGAACTTTGCATTTACGGTCTCAAGAAAGGTAAAACTTCAAAGAAGAAGAAAGTGCTCAGAGATTGCTAGCCTCCACTAAGTCCTACAATACAAGCTCTTGCTGTCAAATCTGTCTTTTGTGAATGGAATCTAAAATAGTACTTTCTATGTAACCTCGTCTTATGATAAACATACACGCAAACGAGTCCGAAAGCATAGTGGAGATTACTAGTATATACTGGACTCTAGGTTGATTATTAGAAATTTTCAAACGCCAATCCAAAAGGTTGTGTATGATAACAATTTGTCTGGATCCACGAAAAAAAAAAGGTTACAAAAAACATTTTAGCTAAGTTCGATAAGTCTGTCCAAGTGACTGTTAATACCAGAAACAAATGATGCAAAACTGTATTGGACATTTCATAAAAGAGCTAATATCCAATACAGTTTTGCATCATTCGTTTCTGGTATTTACAGTCACTTGGAGTTCTCTCAACTCTTATAAAATTTTGTTTAAAAGTTCTTCGTAAACTTTTTTTTTCCGTTCAGGATATAGCGCAGCTTTGGACAAACATTTTTTTTAATCATATATGTATGTATAATGGAAATATAGATAAATTCGCTGGGGGAAAAAAGATAAAATTTAAGAAATGTGAAAATGAATAAATAAAATATGCAGCGTAATAATAGCCATTTTATGTCATAAAAGTATCGAAAATAGCCGTAAAAAATGTCATATCTATTTTGATCAACTGAGAATGACAAGAGTTGAATAAGGAATCTGCAAAAAACAAAAAATCCCTAACTTTATTCTGAAAATAATAGCATACAATTTGGGTGGGCAAAATCTACAGTCAACTGCGACAAAATTTGTTTAAATAAAATTGATACCGGTAAATATTCATAAATATGCATACATGTATGTGACCCTTTATCAGCTGACATTTTGGAATTTATCCAAAATATTAAAGCTTATACACAAAACCAAAAAACTTTCTTGTGGCCTTCACCTCGACATTCAGTCATTATTTCAGATAATATGTCGACTCAATATATCGTAAACACCACAGAGTCTTCCATGTCTGCTTTTCAACGGCAATTATCTATCAACTCAACTTATACGATAAACAGGATGACTTCAGCTTCTCCACTTTCAACTTCCCATAATTTCATTATCAGCTGCATATGATGTTGATTCGATACGTGAGAGCATATCCTGGGTATGATCAATTTTTTAAAGATTAAGGCCAGCTACTGACAAACAAGTTTATGTTACAGAGGTTTAAAGTCAGCATTTCGCAAATTCTATGGTCGTTATAATGATCTTATTTGCAAGTACAACCTGCCATTTGGACGAATCTGTCAAACATATACATCATGAGTTTGACTATCGATATTCCATTTATCGGGTACTTGTCGATAGAGAGAGCTCGCGGTGGGTGTGGCCCGCCAGCAGGGGTTGCTCGGATTTCACCTTTGGTACCGGTGTTTACCAGTATGGTATATACAGGTTGTCTCAGACAAAATTATAGGTTGTTTCCCCCTTCGGACCCATCATATTTTACATAGAGTTCGGTGGATATTGAAATATCTTCTTTTCTTGGGCTAAATTATAAAGTATTGACATTCGATATAATTAATATATATGTTTTTAAGAATCGGTGTTCTATCAAAAACATGCAAAGTAATGAATTGACAACATTTGAATTAGTATAATGCATATATTTAGGTCTTTTTGATTAAAGAATCCTCTCGCCACTAAAACCCTTTCCAAATTGGAATAGAAATTAAAAAAAACCATCAACTGGATAAACATATTATATAATAATTGGAACAAACAGTCAGATAAGTAAATATGAACCTATTAGCAACATAAGTCCTATAGCATTCCTGTGCAGTATATAGCCATTCCTGTGCAGTTATAGCATCCTGTGCAATTATATTCAAAAGCTGAAGAGCTAAAGTTTTTCCTTAAAAGATACACCAGACACTCGGCTGTCTCCGCAAATCTCATTGGTATTCTTACTTTAAGCCTTAAGGCTTATCAGCATATATAGTATTGAAATAAATAATACATGTATATAATAATGGTGAGTAAAAAAAACCAATATATGAATTGTAAATATACAAATAATGCATACAATTTTACAAAATATGTATAGCATACCATGTCTTCCAATAATCCCTTGGTATTCCTATGGACACTGATTATGCCCCCTTATTGGCCGACTTATTTTTATATTCATATGAAGCAGAATTTGTACAAAAACTGTTACGGGTTAAAACAAAAAAATGCCATGCCCTTCAACCTTAACATATAGGTATATAGATGATGTCCTATCAATTAACAATAATATATTTTCAATAATTATTCCCATTTGATATATCCCGACGAACTCGAAACAAAGGAACACACAGAATCTGACATATCTGCTTCATACTGTGGATATTTTACTTAATATTGACTCCTAATGGCAGACTGGCAACTACATTATGTGATAAGGATGATGATTTTAACTTTGCAATCGTCAACTTTCCCTTTCTATATACATGTAAATATCCACTATCACCTGCTTATGGTGTGTTATATCTCCAGTTGATTCGATACGCAAACCATGTTATGTGTATGGGACTTTTTAAAAGCGAGGCAACTTCTAACAAAAAGTTGATGTGCAGGGTTACTAACGAATCTCGCTTAAAGTTCATCATTTCGCAAATTCTACGGTCGCTATAAATGACCTCTTGTTTGCGATTACAATTATAAGTCATATGTTGACTGATTTGTTTTCATACCCTTTGTTAGACTGTCATTTCCTTACTAGATTTGACGACGGGTAATCCCGTTTATTTATTTCGACTAAGGGCTCAACGGCGGTTGTGACCGGTCAAAGAGGATGCTTACTCCTCCAGTTGGCAACCTTGGTCTTGCCTTCGCTTTTTCGGAGTCCGTATTGGCCCTACACTCGATTTTAAATATGTTTTTTTGGATTATGATTACGATTATACACGATGGTAACTTCGCTGTATGGCAAGTTTCCTGAAGGTAAAGAAATATATAGGCGATTTGGACCTTTTTTACAGTGGGGTTTTTCCAATTTGGGGTTTGTTAATATTCCAAGTGTAACCAACTCTA
The DNA here is from genome assembly GCA_903981925.1 of Ostrea lurida. Taxonomy (NCBI): domain Eukaryota; kingdom Metazoa; phylum Mollusca; class Bivalvia; order Ostreida; family Ostreidae; genus Ostrea; species Ostrea lurida. The sequence continues at coordinate 17,581 of CAJDSM010000728.1, read as the reverse complement.
AGACTTTTACTTTTTCCATATTCAATAATTAAGTCCATGGGAATGTGTACATTCAATGATTTTATACCATTGAATGTATACATCAATAGGTAAGCTCATTGAATGTATACCATATTCACAGCTTGGTCCATTGAAGTATACATTCAATGACTTGACCCATTGACTGTATACATTCAATGGTTTTAAACATTCAATGCAACATATATATAAATAGCGAGTTACCATCGTGTATAATCGTAATTCATAATCCCAAAAAAACAATATTTAAAAATCGAGTGTAGGGCCAATACGGACCTCCGAAAAAAAACGCGAAGGCAAGAACCAAGGTGCCCACTCGGAGGAGTAAGACTCTATCGCCCCTTTGACCGGTCACAACCGCCGTCTGAGCCCTTAGTCAAATAAAATTAAACGAGATTACCCCGTCGTTCAAATCTAGTAAGGAAACAGACAGTCTTAACAAAAGGGCTATGAAACAAATCAGTCAACATGGACTTATACTAATTTTGTAATTCGCAAACAGGGTCATTTATAGCGACCGTAGAATTACTTGCGAAAAATGATGGACTATAAGCGAGATTCGTTATTAACCCGCACAATCAATCACTTTAGTGGACTTTAGAAGTGCCTCAGCTTTTAAAAAGTCCTCATTACACATAACATTGGTTTGCGATATCGAATCAAACTGGAGATATAACCAACCTATAATGCTAGAGTGATAGTGGTATTTACTATGTATATAGAACAGGGAAGTTGCACGATTTGCAACTAGTTAAAATCATCACGCTTATCAATAATGTAGTTGCCAGTCTGCCAATAAGAGTCAATATTAAGTATAAATAAATTCCAAATATGAAGCAGATATGGTCAGATTCTGGTGTCCTTTGTTTCCATCGAGTTCGTACCGGATATCATCAACATGGACAATATTATGAAAATTATTATTGTTAATGAGACTTAGGACATATCTATATATACCTATATGTAAGGTTTGAAGGCATGGGCAATTTTTTACGGTTTTAACCCGCTTAACATCTGAATTGTTCTATGATATAAAATAGTCGGACAAATACATGCTATCAATCTGTCCTAGATTTATAATATAGGCATAATTTGGAAAGTCGGCCAGCATGACTGGGGCAAATCACGCTTCCCATGCCAATCACCAAGCGCTATTATACAATTGGATAGCAATTGTAAGCTGCGTCCACATACTGATTATGTACGTTTATCAGTACAACTTCGTTATGCTCAGTTCGGACTAACACTGCTATATTTACCAAATTTTCACTTATATTTGATGTATTTTATCTCTCAACCATTATATAACATTAATTATATATATTTCAATGATCCTATATTATGGCCTCGTCAATTAGCCTTAAGGCTAAAGTCAACGAATACCAATGACGCACTTTGCCGGATGACAGCCGAGTGGTCTTGTATCTTTTTAAGGAAAACTTTAGGCTCTTTTCAGCTTTTGATATAATTGCACAGGGTGCTATAACTGCACAGGATGCTATAATGCACCACGATGCTATAACTGCACAGAGATGCTATAACAGTGCAGATAGTGGTTCAATACTATTCTATTTGTCCAAATATATATATGTTTATCAGTTTTGAGGTTTTTTCTTAATTTCTATTTCCACATATTGGAAAGGGTTTTAGTGGCGCGAGAGGATTCTTTAATCCAAAAAGACCTAATATATATGCATTTACAATTCAAATGTTGTCAATTTCATTACTTATGCATGTTTGATAGAACAACCAGATTCTTAAACATATATAATTAATTATATTCGAATGTCATTATCTCTCTTTTAGCCCAGAGGAAAAGGAAGATATTTTCAATAATCCACCGAGACTCTATCGTAAAATATGATGGGTCCGAAAGGGGGGAAACAAGCTATTAATTTCTTCTGAGACAACCTTGTATATTTACCATTACTGTGTGTTAAACACCGGTACCAAAGGTCTGAAATGTGAGCAACCCCTTGGCTGGGCGGGCCACACCCACCAGCGAGCTCTCTTATCGACAAGTACCCGATAAATGGGTATAATATCGATATGTCAGAGCTCGAAACTCATGATGTAATGTTGACAGATTTCGTCCAAATGGCAGTTTGTCTTGCAAATAAACAAAAGGGGATCATTATAACGACCATAGAATTTTGCGAAATGCTGACTTTAAACTCTGTAACATAAATACTGTTTGTCAGTAGCTGGCCCTTAATCTTTTAAAAAATTGATCGATACCAGGATATGCTCTCACGTATCGAATCAACATCATATGCAGCTGAATAATTGAATTATGGGAAGTTGAAAGGTGGAGAAGCTTGAAGTCATTCCTGTTTTATTCGTATAAGTTGAGTTTTGAGTAGATAAATTGCCCGTTGAAAAGAGACATGGAAGGACTGCTGTGGTGTTTACGATATATTGAGTTCGACATATTATCTGAAATAATACTGAATGTCGAGGTGAAGGCCACCAGAAGAAAGTTTTTTTGGTTTGTGTATTAAGCTTTAATATTTTGGATAAATTCAAAATGGTCAGTTTAAAGGGTCAACATACATGTATGCATATTTTTTATGAATATTTACCGGTATTCAATTTTTATTTAAACAAATTTTTTGTCGCAGATGACTGTAGATTTTGCCCACCCAATATTGTAATGCTATTATTTTCAGAATAAAGTTAGGGATTTTTTGTTTTTTGCAGATTTTCCTTATTCAACTCTTGTCATTCTCAGTTGATTCCCAAAATAGATATGACATTTTTTACGGGCTATTTCGTACTTTGGTATTGACATTAAATGGGGCATATTATTACGCTGACTATTTTATTTGATTAATTTTCACATTTCTTAAATTTTTAGCTTTTTTCCCCCAGCGAATTTATCTTATTTCCATTATACATACATATATGATTAAAAAAAATAGTTTGTCCAAAGCTGCGCTATATCCTGAACGGAAAAAAAAAAGTTTTACGAACGAACTTTTTTAAACAAATTTTTATTAAGAGTTGACGAGAACTCCAAAGTCGACCTGTAAATACCAGAAACGAATGATGCAAAACTGTATTTGGATATTAGCTCATTTTATGAATGTCCATACAGTTTTTTGCTCATCATTATGTTTCTGGTATTAACATTCACATTGGACAGACTTATCGAACTAGCTAAAATGTTTTTTGTAACCTTTTTTTTCGTGGGATCCAGTATTGTTATTCATACACAACCTTTTGGATATTGGCGTTTTGAAAAATTTTCTTATATAATCAACCTGAGTCCAGTGAGTATATACTTTTAGTAAATCCGCACTATTGCTTATCC